>CAAKMY010075064.1:0-30542 GCA_901111285.1 Corrigiola litoralis | reverse complement strand
AGTTGATCCGAAACTACTTTGAGTCAAAATTGGCCGGATGAAAAACCGACCCGAACCGACCCTAACCCGACCCAAAAGAATAAATGACTCGATGTGACCCGAAACCGATATGGCCCGAACCGAAACCGAACCGACCCGAAGGTTGTCATGACCCGAGTTGACCCGAAACCGACATGACCCGAACCGAGCTGACCCGACCCGAAACCGACCCGACCCGCCCGATTGCCAGCTCTAGTTACGGATAATCACGAAACTGGTTCCTGATCTTGTGGCAAACATTCAACACAAAGCAAATTGACATTATCTAGTCCAATATTATGCTGATTATTGCTAGAAACATTAATCTCAAGGCGAACTAGATTACCATGAGTATACGACATCTTCAGCCGAGGTACCGAAGGAGAACACCATCATTGCCGAGTACAAACCCCTGTTTGTCATCAATAAACCTGCGAAAGATAAGGCGGATCTAGTTTTTCAGGCAGGAGCAGTACAAAGAACAAGTGCAATGCAAGAAATAACCATGTATTTAGATGACTGAACGACAGATCCCATGTTTAAGTACAAGTCGGACGTTTCTGCACCATCTATAGATACACAGGGGAATGATTCTCACACTCGTTTTTATTACCGTCCTCTTTGTTGAGAACACAGTCTTCAGTGTGCCTCTCGGCTCTCGCGTGGAGGAGCATAAAGTCAGAACACATATCTACATTGATCGAAGGTAGTCTAATTTCAGCTTTTCTTTTAACATCTCTTTACGACGCAGTCAAATTGTCGACTCATGTACACCGAAAAACTCACAACTTCAACATGAATAGTGTGCAGGAGAGCTATTTTGAGTTTCAGGAAAGTACTAGATTAGAAAACTAAGATTTTCTTCCTTCGGCTGAACAGGAAATACTAGATATTCATCACTAATGGTAGTTTTTTGTGTTATACATCAAATTGGAAAAATAAACTAGGACATAGAAGAAGGGGACTCACTTCACAGAATAAAGGTTTGCAGCAATATTATCAGCAGCTTTGTCACGTGTCCACGTCTTGCCGCCATTAGTTGTTCTCAGTAGTATGCCACTGCCTCCAGCTGCCCAAGCTTCGTCCTATATTTCAGATGAATTCGGATAATCAACAGTAAACAACAGTCAGGATTCTGCAGACTAGAGGTCTATGCCGGGGGGAGGTTCTAATATTTGAAAGGTAGTTTACACGTTCCAGTTATCAATAGTAAGGAGTAAGTATTTACACGTTCCATCTTCACAGGTAAGTAAACAAGCTAGTTTACTTAACCAAGTGCAGGACATCAGCAAATTAGAGTCATTATCACTCAATGAAGGCTGCTGAAAGTAAGTACGACGAACATATATACAGTTTGTGTGACCATTGATGTTCATTTGGCTTATATATTTACTTCTATGCATGTGTATACAGTTATAAACTAACACTACACCCAAAAACACACAAACGTTTTTGCAGTAGAACAAACACATTCAGACAGCCTCAATGATACACCGATCCTTGGAGCTGTTTGAGGCCATCCCAAAGGTAAGTAAATTGCTGCTTTTGAGAGGATCAAGTACCTCATCAAATCGCCATGAGGGTCAGAATAAACCCATGGAGGAAGAGAAAATAACTGACAATGCAAAAATAAATAAAAATACTAAAAGAACTACCTCTGAGCGATATCCTACGTCAAGAATGCCAAAACCACGACTTTGAACGGTGACTTCCTCAAAGTCCTCTGTCACCTGAGTTGTAGAAAAACATTGGTAGAATTGGACTTCTTGGTCAAAATAAAACTACAACAAAAAAAAACATGCAATAACTGAAAGGAGACTGAAGCTTGCACAACGGGCGGTCGTTACATAAGATAAGGCCACACAGGTTAGAATCAAAGCCAAATTGTGATGGCCAGATATTGATTAGCTGCATATTCACAGAAAATTAATGGAATTTCATGTAAAAGAAAGGAGCTAATAATACAGACCCCAGAGCCTTTGCTTAAATAGAGACCACCACCGCGTACAAGCAGCCAAAGACCACCATCAGCTCTCCAACCCATGTTCTGAATCCTTCTTGCTATTGTTCGGTTATGAGGCTGCCAGTATGCCTGCATAGGAAATTTAATAATAAGGATCTCTGCACTTTGATAGACATGTAAAAAAGTCTTAAATAGGTGATAGACATAAAAGTGATGAGCCTAATACGACACACAATCGAAGATCATTTCCAAAGAATGAGCAGTGAATCATTGCTTTGTGAATGCAAACAAGGGAATTGAGTATAATCTAACAAAAAAGTTCTGCTGCAATGGTGGCCCTAGACTAATTTGATAAATTCACTTCTCTTGACATCCTAAATGGAACAACTCATATCCAATGTGGGTGAGGGAACACTAGATCTCCAATCAACGAAGTAGTTAGAGCTCTATTAGTCCAGTCATGAGGTAGGGGGTTCAATTCATATCAGCAACTTTTTGCGCACATTTCAATCCAAACGAAGTTTATTACAAGCTGAACTTATATGGCAGCACATAAGCAGAAGCCAACTCTATGGGTGCTTATTTGTTTCTCTGAAGGACTGGCATATCACTGTGTAGGATTGAAAAATAACTTGAGCAAAAATTTCCTTTGTCTACTTCTGATAGATCAATGTTAACCCTTTCTACTTCCTACGGAGTATTTGCCACAGACACTTTCTTTACCCTCTTCCTAACTGGACCTTTTCTTGGTCGTTCCCTGTTTGGTATGAGTATAACTAATATACACAAAAGTTATGTTGTCAATGTATCCTACTTAAAAATTTAGAGCATATCCTTCTATTTTCTCAACAGCTTATTACCATCAAACTTCACTACCATTGAATGAATGCAGTGCGCAATCTTCACTTAAAGAGAATGAACTAACTACATTCAATATCTTGGAACTTTAAGAGATGGTAAAAAGAAAGAAGACCTGGCCAGGCTCCCAGGTTAAAAAGAAGTTTCCACGACTTGAAACAGCGACATATTTTCCATCTGGTGAACGATTGACAGTATTGAAGGTGCCTGTGTAGTAACTTGCACCACTGATACCACTAGAGACTGTTCTGCAAAAGCAACGAAGCTCTGTCAGTGGATCAACATTGGCTTCTTGTGTATATGTGACCCAAGACTTAAAGTAACAGTTTTGCTAGACAAATTTTGGCGTGATGTTTATGTTTTATTATTAACTCTGTCTATTCTCTCCATACTCCTTGTCAGTTAATTGTTTGTGTGCTTCTCTAATTCTCCTTGTAATTTCAGGCTCAAACTTTCCCTCTGTCTAGTTTCTCCCTACTCTTTGTCAATTTTTTGTGTGCTTCTATGATTCAGGCACATGGACGCACTTGCACATACATGGGTGAAGATGAGGGAGGGGACTGGAATTTGGATCTATAGGAGGAAGATGTTCATTTCAGATGCCAATATTTGCTGAAGGAGCAAGCAAAGCATAACAAAAATTTCTGTTCAAGCATGAACATATCATGGTGTTTTAGCCACAAACTTAAATCAAGCGAGGTATGACACTATGCTGAAAGTCAGGACGACGGCAACCAAAATGACATCAAGATTTGGTCAATGTTTTCCAAGTATTAACTATTTTTCTACTATTATAACTGTAATATAAGGCTTCAGCGTTGGATGAACACAAATGACGCAAGATTGCAGATTAAGGCACCTGTTAAGAGTAGCTGAAACAGTCTCCTGAACAGCAGCCTTCCAGTTGTAACCCCCATTTGAAGTATTGTATATTGCTCCTTCATCAGTAACCATCTCGGCACTTTTTTCATCAGTTGCTTTTATGTACACCTGAGTGAACAAATCAACCCTCAGTAAAAGATAAAGGTAGAAACATAACAAAATTGGAAGTACAAAGCAAAGCTTTCTACTAAAGCCAAAGATAGAATTGCAAAAGGTTAAAAAAAAAAAGTGGAAAATGTGTAGGGAGCTCTCCAGAGTGATCTAACTACTCATTAGCTTAAAAGCTCTTACCAAGTTTCAATGAGAACTCCTAGTAACAAGAACAACAGCAACAACCTAGTAAGAATCTTCTTGGGATGAAGAGAGTGGACCTGGTGCGGGTAGGTTCACATATACAGTCTTACCTACCAATAGAGAGACCTCCAATGAGACTGGCGTTTTTTTTCCTCTTTATAAGATATCAGTACAACCAGGTAAAGCCTTTAGGTTCTTGATGTTGCTTCAAATATAAACATTCATACTATGGTAAAGGATCTAGTCCTCCCTCAGAACATCTGATGTTTTGCACATGGTGAATGTATTTTGGTGGCGACATTTGATACAGTTGAAGAGTATATCTAGATTCGCGCACATGAGGACGATACACTTAAGCCATATTGGTCTACGGGTTGTCATTTGTATAAGTAAGACATAATGTTGTACAAAACATACCATATCTCCAGGAAGTTGAGAACTCAAAGGTATCCTTTTCCAGTTTTCACCAGCATCCGAAGTGTACAACAGAATGGCAGGCTTCCCAACTATCCAACCTTCCTTGCCTCTGAAGCTGATGGAGTTGAATCTGTAATTGAAGTCCTCCTCTTCAGCTGATTGTATAGAACGCGGCACCCAGGTCCGTCCTGCATCCTTTGTCTCCAAGATAGTTTGCCTAGTCCCTAACAAAAATCCTACAATCCAAACAATGCTTCAGCCTTTATGTTTACACTTTTTCCCTCATCCAGATTTGTTTCAGAAATGGCATTACAATGATTATGAATTTGGAGGGTAAGGAACATGTGGCCTAAACTTTCAGAGGACCTTAGTCTTTTCCACTAGCCCAAGACTTCCTTGCTTCAACAAATTATTGTTGATTTGAATTGGTATTGCATCTCTTCCAAATGTATCATTATCAAATAAATTCTACAAAAAAAGCAAAACATATTTCTAATGTACCACATTTCCCAAACCAAAACTATGTCTCATATAATATACATGAATGGACTCACCCCTTATAATAAGGGACATAATCAATTAATTATCTATATGGGTTCCGCAGCTAAGTTAAGGTATATCAACCAGATGGTTAGAGCTCCATTACTCCTATCAGTAGGTTTAGGTGATCGATTCTCATCTGCGACACAATGCACTCCAATCATACCAAAAAAAAGGTCTCGCACTGTCACCATTTTCTAGCCCCTCAAGTAAAAATAGAGCAAACAAAAGAAGATAAAAGCAAGTGAAAGAGAAGAGTGTACCATGAGTAGGGTCATCAGGAACAAAGGCAATGTCAAGAAGTACAACACCAGGATCAATAGGCAGGTAAACTCTCTCCCAGTCAGACAGCAAGTCCTCAGCCTTAGCAACCTCATTGAACCCAAGTAGCGGCGACAGAGTCACGGCCGAGAGCGAAAGCGAGAGTGAAGCTGACTGAGCCAAGAATTCCCTCCTCTTCTGCTGTTGTGGGGTACTATCACTAGCTGAGGAGCATGCTTTAGGAGACAACGACACGAAGCGACGGCGATGGCAGCTAGATAACGATGATGAAGAGGAGTTGAGAGAGTGGAATATTGCGGTAGTAGACTTGGCACAGCATTCAGTGAGCTGCATTGTTGCTGCTGAAGCCATGGATGGTATGATGATGGTGTGCTTTGTGTATGCCACTACTCGCTTATCTTTTGTTTCTTATCTTCTGGTATTAACGGTTTCCCGCGGTCGTTATAATTGCACGTGTTCGTTGTAGATAGTATTAAACATAGTAAATCCTGGTAAAGTTGTTGCTCTGACAACAAAGGGGATGTAGCTCAGATGGTAGAGCGCTCGCTTAGCATGCGAGAGGTACGGGGATCGATACCCCGCATCTCCATTTTTCGCACTATTTTTCATCTCATCATTGATGTTTATATAGTTAAGGTGTCTTTTTTTTTTTGTTTTTGTAACAAACAAGTGCTTGCATTTTAAGGGATTGTTAGGTTTTGATGATACTTTTTGTTTTTTGCTTTTTGTTTGCCTTGGCTGTAGAAGATGAGGAGCAAAATCTATGGTCAATTATTGTAAGAAATTACGTTGCACATTGTCTCTCCTTGAGTGTGATAATCACAAGTAGATACTTGATCTACTAAGCACTGTTCTCGTTCGATTAAGCGCTGTGGAAACTATACTATGAAATTTAGTATATTAAGCGTAATGAGCCGCGGTTCTATGGGTGTACTCAGCTTCGGCTTCTCAGGTGTATCCATTTCGGCTCCTTTGACCTCTCTCTATTTAGTAAAATGGACCCGTAAATTATCAAGGAAAAAATGATGCGGGAACTGTCAATTGATGTCCTCTTCTCATATATGATATCGATAACTCAATTGGAGTACAACTTATTTGGATACATGGGTCTAAAGCATAAATGCATACACGTCGTTACAAATTAAAACTGTAAACTCAAACACATTCTCAAACACATAAGCGCATAAAATTATTTTCTAGAGGCCACAAATAAATATGCAAAGCTACTCCTTCCAAGATAGCTTCAAGCATCAACTTAGTGGTTGGAATGCAGCCACGGCCTTAGAATTCTTTCATGGAAATCTGCGTAAAGGAAGGTCTCATAACGTGGGGGGTGCTGCTCATCAATTATGTCCTGAATTGGTCCCAGAGTGGTTTGTTTGTTCGGTGCAATAAACGTTGCTAGTGACACCCTGATCTTATCTTTGCTGGTCACGGCTCTATGCCTCACACTCTTGTACTTTCCATTGCTTAGTACCTACACCAACAAATTTTGTTTAACAATTATAAGAACAAAAATACTTCGAGTATCCAAACTACATGTATCTCGATCCATGGTTGTAAATTAAGTTCAATTGATCAGTGATAAATTAAAGAGACCAATTTCAGCAATCTCATTTCAACTTAAAATGAAACAATCTTAAGACTTTCTGAACAAAGTATATTAGTCAGTTCTAGCTTCTATAAAGTGAATAAAACAAAGTTACCTCAATGACATCGCCAACATTGCATACAAAGGCATTATGCATAGGCTCAACAGCCATCCACTTGTCATCCTTGATTATGTGAAGGCCGGTGACTTGTTCAGTCTGGCGGATGATGGCAAGAGCAGCCATGTCATTATGGACGGGCAAGCCTAAGGTAAGCTCAGGGTCTGGACATGGTGGATAGAAATTACACTGCATTTTGCGGAACTTTGTCTTGTCTCCCATGCTCTTCTCCAACGCCTCCCTTTCTAGTCCTAGTCCTTCAGACAACCAACCTATCAACTTGTCAAATAATTTGCCCATATCCTTCGCGTATGTGCGGATCAGCTCCCTGTCAAAGGTCAACAATAATGAAAAACTTGGGTAAGGACAGTATATAATTGTCCATTTGTTCCACCTCAAGAGACGATATGACCTCGATCAGTATTTAGTAAGAGAGTGACCACCATCAGCTAAGGCCTCTTCTAGCAGAGTAGTACTCACAAATGTTGTATTTTACTATGCAACCAAAAAAAAAATTGTATTTATTGGATCAACAGTCTTCACAAATGTTAGGTCACTCACCGAAAAATTTAAATGTAGTACTTGAATACATCGAAACTAGAGGTGGAAAAAATTAGCTGTCTTTGAGAAAATGCTTCCACACAAAGTTTACATATGCAGTAGTAGAAAATAATATAATTACACTAATACAAAGTCAACTTAAGTAATTAACTAGCATAATTGGTATTGTACATCGAATATTTTTTTTTTTTTTTTGGATTGCACCATCCAATTTAGTCTTGATTTGAGTAAGGGAAAACCACAAAAAAGGCAAAGTTCTTTCTCGTGAATTTTAACGTTGCTTCACTGCAATTCTAGGCCTCGAATTTTAATAAATCATATGCATGCAATAGAAGTTGATGTCTTGCATGCCAAACCTATCATATATAAGGACATAAGGCTGGCAAATCTAATATACCTTTTACATGATGAGGTAGAAAAGTAACATAAACACATTGATAATGATTGGAAAAAAAAAAAAAATTGACGTGGATGCATATGACATAGTAGCTAAAGTTACATATCACAGAATTTTAAGTAGTAGAAAGGTTCAAGTAGTACCTATACTGAGGAGGATGGTTAGGCAATGCATCAAGGAAAGACTCGTCAGTAGGATGCCAAAGGTGAGTCAAAGCTTCACTCCACCCAGGCACACTCTTGGCACCATCAGGCTCATGATAGTTGAAGATCTTAACATCCTGCTTAAAGTCAGTGGTGTGGAGCTGAGCTCTTCCTTGCTCAGGAGGCAAGCTAAAGAACTCAACTATGGCATCCAAGGTCTTCTTACACAGCTCCTCGTCCACTCCATGGTTAACCAAGTAGAAAATACCATATTCCTCACATGCCTTCACCAGCTTCTCCCTAGACACCTCGTCCGGCTCGCTAAGGTCGATCACTGGGATCGTACCCGGTGCGACCTTAGAGATGTGTGGCCTCTTCTCCTCTGAGAGTATGTAGGTTGAAGGGAGGGAGTTTGTTGAGCCACCATCTCTTGCCCATTTGAATGTGGGTGGAGTGGCTTCAGTAGGACTTACTGTTGCAATTTCTGCCATTTTTTATGCTTCTAGCTAGTAACTTTAATTTTGTGAGGGTGTGTATTAGCTAAGTCTTTGTAATGTCTTATTGTGATACGAACGAGAAGGAGCTATATAAATATGCAGCGATGCAGATGTATGCTATTTATAAACACACATTAGTTTTGTTGTAGAATACATACCTACCACCCCTTTTTTTTATAGAATTAATTATATGGTACCTACTACCTGCTTTAGATTGGGTAACATATGTTTCCTGTGATCGCAAATATAAAATCGTAGAAAATTAATCTGAAAATTACAAATTAGCAAGACTCTATGAGAGGGATAGATTCACAATTTCAGCACCAGCTAGCTATAGCCAGTCTTAATCAATCGAGATCTTGGCCATTGTAATTGTATTCTTGTTGCTTGCAATCATTGTAAGGACCGGTTTAAACTTAGTTTAACCTCTTTTAGAACAGTTTAGGGCAGAGGAAGTTAACAACTCACATAACAAATCACAAAATGATGTGCAAGGATAGCTTTTCAACACTTGGCCACTTTGAGTTTACTCGTGGTCAGTGGAGAGCCACATACTGCAACTACCCATTCTAGCTACCACCACGAACATGGGCGTCTGTGAGTGTGTCACTTCCAAGTTGTAGGGTTAAGCCGTTACGAGTTACAGTACCACTTAATAATCCGTATATAACTATAATTGATGAAAAGTTCAAGAATTTACGATATGTATATTTGTGTTTTTGTTATGCTCTATAAAAATACTGGGAACGATTTATATATAGACAAAACTATATTCTTACGATTTCTTCTTTTTCTAAATAATAAAGGTTCAATGAACTTCTTGCTACGTCATCGGTGGCGAATCGCCCACGTCGCTGCGATCCAAACACTTTATCGGACTATTCAATCGATGGGAACAACAAGTGGTGTGTACAAAAGGAAGAGACATAGTCAACTGTAGTTGATGACTTTGCGCTTATTCCACGTTAAAGACACACAATTGCAAGATCTATCCCCATCATAATGAAATTTTAAAGATTACTCGGGCCTGTCGGCCAAGGCTATAAACTCGTTGAATACATCAGTGTAGTGCGCGTCACTAACCTGTTATTTCCTCAAACTTTCTTGGCCTTAAAGGTCATTGTCTCTCTAAAACCTAGTTGCGAAGGAGAACGTCTACATGGCTAGTTAGCAAGCCGAGGTCTCGTTCGTTATCGGAATTAGCTAGACAAATCGGTCCACCAACTAAGAATACCCATACACAACCACCCATAAAATCAAGAAAGAGTTTTCAGTTTGTTAATCCTTAAAGTTTCCCTGTGTTGTGTTTCATGAAAGTACCGCCCAATGTTCCTTTCGCCACTATGTTCCACGCATCTAGCCTAAGTATTCCATGCCATTTTGCCACAATCCATCATAACTTCCTTTACTCCTTATCTTGAGATAAACAATCGTAGCAAACTCAATAACTAGTGATGCTTCACTAATGAGCATGGCACTTTCCATTTTTGGGATCGATTGTTTTTATGTTTTATGATGTAATTACCACTCAATAATAGGTGAATCAAACACATTCTTCCTACTTTTCACAAAAAAATAGTTTTTGGCCTGCGTGATGCGCAAATAGTTAAATAATTTTATTATTACAGTACTTTTTAATAATATTTGATTTGTAAGAGAAAAAAGTTGTATAATTTTGATTTCTTTCGCAATAGATTAATAATGAATTTTAAGATGAAGTTTTTTTTTTTTAACCATGCGATCGATTGTGTTGCTTGTTAATGTATAGCCCATAGAGACTTGTGTCTGGCATATGTGTGAAATACATCTAGTGACCGTGGATAATGAATAAGCCTTTATCTTGCTAACTTGACAAATGACACGTGATTTGATGGTATGCATACAACACTTTACTACTATATAAAGATTGATGAGGAAGGTTTTCATATTGTAGCTTCAGACTTTTAACATGGCTTAGAAAACGAATCGTATTGATACGATCTTTTTGTTATACCCCAAACATAAAATTGTAAAGCTAAGAGAAACTTTTTAAAAAAAACTTAGAATTCTAGGTATACAATATAGAAGTTCCTAAAGCACTCATTACACAACAAGGCCTTAGAAAACTTCACATGTACGACTTGGGAGTACGGTCTAGGATCTATAACCCACTAAAAACCCTCGTTTCGACCCCAAAAGAGAATTGGGCGAAAATTGGTATGAGGCATCCTAGACACATATTATGGAGATTGGAAAAAAATTAACAAAAAGTAGCCTATTCATAGCCCAAACCATCGGTTTTGTCCATATTTCACATGCACGAATCGAGCGCCAAAAAAAACGTAAATGTATCAAAGCAAAGGTATGACATTGCCATATGCTCCAATTATGCTCAAATACACCCTAGGAGCATGCTTGGTAACTTTTGAAACTTTTTACGTAAAATCAAAATTCGACCCAAAATACCAGTTTTTGTGGACTACTGGTTTCGGCCCAAAAATAGATTCGGACAAAAATTTACAGCAAGTATACTAGACATATATTATAGAGAATGGAATAAAAAAATTACGAACAAATAGCCTAGGTAGAGCTCTAATACATCCTATTAACATGCCTGGTCACTTTCGAAACTTTTTCCGGCAAATCATAAATCGACCAAAAAATACGGTTTTTGTGGACTATAATTAACCCACGAAAAATCCATGTTTGGCCCCCAAATAGAATCGGACGAAAATTAGCAGGAGACATCTTAGGCACATATTATGGAGAATGGAACACAAAAATTGCCTAAAAGTAGCCTAGGCATATAGCCCAATCCATCGATTTTGTCCATATTTCACTTGCTCGAATCGAACGCTAAACACACTGTAAATGTATCAAAACGAGGGTATGGCATTGCCATATGCTCTAATTATGCTCCAATACACCCTAGGAGCTTGCTTGGTAACTTTTTAAACTTTTTACGTAAAATCAAAATTCGACCCAAAAAGCTGGTTTTTGTGGACTCTAATCCACGAAAAAACCAGGTTTCGGCCCCGAAATAGAATCGGGCGAAAATTGACAGGAGGCATCCTAAACATATATTATGGAAAATGGAATATGAAAATTGGGAAAAAATAGTCTAGGTATAGCCGAAATCATCGGTTTTGTCCATATTTCACATGCTCGGATCGAGAGTTAAACAACCTGTAAGTTCATGAACACGAAGAAATGACATTGCCACATATTCAAATTATGCTCTAATACATCCTATGAACATGCTTGGTCACTTTCGAAACTTTTTCCGGCAAATCATAAATCGACCAAAATAGCCAGTTATAATGGACTATAACCTACGAAAAATCCTCGTTTGTCCCCGAAATAGAATCGGGCGATAATTAGCAGGAGGCATCCTAAGAACATATTATAGAGAATGAAACACAAAAATTGCCTAAAAATAGCCTAGGCATAGCCCAATCCATCGATTTTGTCCATATTTCACTTGCTCGAATCGAACGTTAAACACACTGTAAATGTATCAAAACGAAGGTATGGCATTGCCATTTGCTCGAATTATGCTCCAATACACCCTAGGAGCATGCTTGGTAAATTTTAAAACTTTTTCCGTAAAATCAAAATTCGACCCAAAATACCAGTTTTTGAGGACTATAACCCACCGAAAAACCTGGGTTCGGCCCCGATATAGAATCGGACAAAAATTTGCAACAGGCATACTAGACATATATTATGGAGAATGGAATAATAAAATTGCGAAAAAATAGCCTAGGTTTAGCTCAAATCATCGGGTTTGTTCATATTTCACATGCTCGAATCGAGAGTTAAACACACCGTAAATTAATGAAAACGAAGAAATGACATTGCCACATGTTCAAATTATTCTCTAATACACCCTATGAACATGTATAGTCACTTTCGGAACTTTTTTCATCAAATCAAAATTCGACCAAAAAAACCGGTTTTGTGTACAACCAACGAAAAAACCGGGTTTAGGCCCCGAAATAGAATCGGTCGGAAATTAGCATGAGGCATCCTAGGGACATATTAGGGAGACGAATAAGAAAATTGCGAAAGAATAGCCTAGGCATAGCCCATATCATCGGTTTTGTCCATATTTCATATGCTCGAATCGAGAGTGAAACACACCGTATATTAATGAAAAAGAAGAAATAACATTGCCACATGTTCAAATTATGCTCTAATACACCCTTTGAACATGCTTGGTCACTTTCGGAACTTTTTCCGTAAAATAAAAAATTGACCAAAAAAGCCAGTTTTTGTGGATTATAACCCACGAAAAATTCTCGTTTTGGACCCGAAATAGAATTGGAAGAAAATTAGAAGGGGGCATCCTAGGCACATATTAGGGAGAATGGAACAAGAAAATTGCCTAAAAGTAGCCTAGGCATTACCAAACCATCGATTTTGTCCATATTTCACTTGTTCGAATCGAACGCTAAACAAACCGTAAATGTATCGAACCGAAGGTATGAAATTGCCATATGCTCCAATTATGCTCCAATACACCCTTAACCATGCTTGGTAACTTTTGAAACTTTTTCCGTAAAATCAAAATTCGACCCAAAAACCTAGTTTTTGTGAGACTATAACTACGAGTGAACACCGTAAATGTATCAAAACGAAGGTATGGTATAGTCATATGCTCCAATTATGCTCCAATATACCCTAGGATCATGTATTGTCACTTTTGAAACTTTTTCCGTAAAATCAAAAAATTGACTAAAAAAATGGTTTTTGTGGACTATAACCAACGAAAAAACCTGGTTTCCGCCCTAAACAGAATCAGACAAACATTTGTTGGAGGCATTCTAGACATATATTCTGGAGAACGGAAAAAGAAAATTGCAAAAAAAAAATAGCTTAGGCATAGCCCAAATCATCGGTTTTGACCATATTTAACTAGCTCGAATCGAACGCTAAACACACCGTAAATGTATCAAAATGAACGTATGGCATTGCCATATGCTCCAATTATGCTCAAATGCACCCTAGGAGCATCCTTGGTAACTTTTGAAATTTTTTCCGTAAAATCAAAATTCGACCCAAAAAGCTGGTTATTGTAGACTATAACCCACGAAAAATCCTCGTTTTCACCTTGAATTAGAATCGGACGAAAATTAGAAGGAGGCATCATAGGCACAAATTATGGAGAATGGAATAGGAAAAATGCGAACAAAATAGACTAGGTATAGCTCAATTTATTTAGTTTGTCCATATTTCACATGCTCGGATTGATAGTTAAACACCCCGTAAATTAATGAAAACGAAGAAATGAGATTGCCAGATGTTCAAATTATGCTCTATACACCCTATGAACATGCTTAGTCACAATTGGAACTTTTTCCGGAAAATCAATTATCGACTAAAAAAGCTGGTTTTTATGGACTATAACCTACAAAAAATCCTCTTTTTGGCCCCGAAATAGAATCAGAAAAAAAAATAGAAGGAGGCATCCTAGGCACATATTATGGAGAATGGAACAAGAAAATTTCCTAAAAGTAGCCTAGGCATAGCCTAAACCATTGAATTTGTCCTTATTTCACTTGCTCAAATCGAACGCAAAACACACCGTAAATGTATTAAAACGAAGGTATGGTAGTGTCATATGATCTAATTATGCTCCAATACACCCTAAGAGCATGCTTGGTAACTTTTGAAACTTTTTTTGTAAAATCAAAAAATCGGTTTTTGTGGATTAAAACCTACGAAAAATCCTCTTTTTGCCCCGAAATAGAATCCGACAAAAATTAACATAAGGGATTCTAGGCACATATTATGTAGAATGAACAAAAAAATTTGCCAAAAAGTAGCTTAAGCATAGCCAAAACTATAAGTTTTGTCCATATTTCACATGCTCGAATCAAGAGTTAAACACACCATAAATTAATGAAAATGAAAGAATATCATTGCCACATGTTGAAATTATGCTCTAATACATCCTATAAACATGCTTGGTCACTTTCGGAACTTTTTTCTGTAAAAACAAAATTCGACCAAAAAAGCCGGTTTTGTGTACTATAACCCACGAAAAAACCTGGTATCGGCCCCGAAATAAAATCGGATGAAATTAGCAGGAGGCATCATAGGCACATATTATGGAGGTTGGTTAAAAAAAAAATTGCGAAAGAATAGCCTAAGCTTAGCCCAAATCTTCAGGTTTTGCCCATATTTCATATGCTCGAATCGAGAGTTAAACACACCGTAAATTAATGAAAACGAAGAAATGACATTGCCACATGTTCAAATTATGCTCTAATATACCCTATGAATATCCTTGCTCACTTTCGGAACTTTTTCCAGAAAATCGAAAATCGACCAAAAAAGCTGGTTTTTGTGGACTATAACCCACGAAAAATCCTCATTTTGGCCCCGAAATAGAATAGGACGAAAATTAAAAGGAGACATCCTAGGCACATATTATGGAGAATGGAACAAGAAAATTGCCTAAAAGTAGCCTAGTAATAGCCTACACCATCAATTTTGTCCATATTTCACTTGCTCGAATCGAGCGTTAAGCACACCGTAAATGTATCAAAAAGAAGGTATGGTATTGTCGTATACTCCAATCATGCTCTAAAATACCCTAGGACCATGCTTGGTCAATTTTGAAATTTTTTCCGTAAAATCAAAAACATCAATCCAAAAAACCGGTTTTTGTAAATTATAACCCACGAAAAATCCTCATTTGGCCCAAAAATAGAATCGGATGAAAATTAGCAGGAGGCATCCTAGGCACATATTATGGAGAATAAAACACAAAACTTGCCTAAAAGTAGCCTAGGCATAGCCCAAACCATCGATTTTGTCCATATTTCACTAGCTCGATTCGAGCGCTAAACACACAGTAAATGTATCAAAATAAAGGTATGACATTTCGATATGCTCCAATTATGCTCAAATACACCCTATGAACATGCTTGGTCACTTTCGAAACTTTTTATGTAAAATAAAAATTCGACCGAAAAAACCAGTTTTTGTGAACTATAGCAACGAAAAAACTTGGTTTCTGCCCGATATAGAATCAGACGAAAATTTGCAACAGGCATACTAGACATATATTATGGAGATTGGAATAAAAAATTGCAAAAAATAGCCAAGGTATAGCTCAAATCATCAGGTTTGTCCATATTTCACATACTCGAATCGAGAGTTAAACACACCGTAAATTAATGAAAACGAAGAAATGACATTGCCACATGTTCAAATTATGCACTAATACACCATATGATCATACTTGGTCACTTTCGGAACTTTTTCCGTAAAATCAAAAATCGACTAAAAAAGCCAGTTTTGTGTACCATAACCCACGAAAAAACCTGGTTTCGGCCTGAAATAGAATCGGACAAAAATTATCAGGAGGCATCCTAAGCACATATTAGGGACGATGGAATAAGAAAATGCGAAAGAATAGCCTAGGCATAGCCGAAATCATCGGTTTTGTCCATATTTCATATGCTCTAATCCAGAGTTAAAGACACCGTAAATTAATGAAAACAAAGAAATGACATTGCCACATGTTCAAATTATGCTCTAATAAATCCTATGAACATGCTTGGTCACTTTCGCAACTTTTTTCGTAAAATTAAAAATTGACCAAAAAAGCCAGTTTTGTGTACTATAACCACGAAAAAACCTGGTTTCGGCCTGAAATAGAATCGGACAAAAATTATCAAGAGGCATCCCGAGCACATATTAGGGAAGATGAAATAAGAAGATTGCGAAAGAATAGCCTAGACATAGCCGAAATCATCGTTTTTGTCCATATTTCATATGCTCGAATCGAGAGTTAAACACACCGTAAATTAATGAAAACAAAGAAATGACATTGCCACATGTTCTAATTATGCTCTAATACATCCTATGAACATGTTTGGTCAATTTCGGAACTTTTTCCGGCAAATCATAAATCGACCAAAAAAGCCGGTTTTTGTGGACTATAACCCACGAAAAATCCTAGTTTCGGCCCGAATTAGAATCGGACGAAAATTAGAAATATGCACCCCAGGCAAAAATTATGGAGAATAGAATAGGAAAAATGCGAAAAAATAGATTCGGTATAGCTCAATTCATTAAGTTTGTCCTTATTTCAAATGCTTGAATCGATAGTTAAACACCCCGTAAATTAATGAAAACGAAGAAATGAGATTGCCATATGTTCCAATTATGCTCTAATACATCCTATGAACATGCTTGGTAACTTTCAGAACTTTTATCGGCAAATCATAAATCGACCAAAAAAAACCGGTGTTTGTGGACCATTACCCACGAAAAAGCCTGGTTGCAGCCCTGAAAAAGAATCGGTATAAAATTTGCAGGAGGCATCCTAGGCACATATTATGGATAATGGAATAAGAAAATTGCGAAAGAATAGCCTAAACATAGCCCAAATCATTGGTTTTGTCCATATTTCATATGCTCGAATCATGAGTTAAACACACCGTAAATCAATGAAAACGTAGAAATTACATTGCCACATGTTCATATTATGCACTAATACACCCTATGAACATGCTTGGTCACTTTCAGAACTATTTCCGTAAAATCAAAATCGACTAAAAAAGCCAGTTTTGTGTACCATAACCCACGAAAAAACCTGATTTCGGCCCCGAAATGAATCGGACAAAAATTATCAGGAGGCATCCTAAGCACATATTAGGGAGGATGGAATAAGAAAATTGCGAAAGAATAGGCTATGCATAGCCGAAATCATTGGTTTTGTCCATATTTCATATGCTCGAATCCAGAGTTAAAGACACCGTAAATTAATGAAAACAAAGAAATGACATTGCCACATGTTCAAATTATGCTCTAAGAAATCCTATGAACATGCTTGGTCACTTTCGCAACTTTTTTCGTAAAATAAAAAATTGACCAAAAAAGCCGGTTTTGTGTACTATAACCACGAAAAAACCTGGTTTCGGCCTGAAATAGAATCGGACAAAAATTATCAAGAGGCATCCTAAGCACATATTAGGGAAGATGAAATAAGAAAGTTGCGAAAGAATAGCCTAGGCATAGCCGAAATCATCGTTTTTATCCATATTTCATATGCTCGAATCGAGAGTTAAACACACCGTAAATTAATGAAAACATAGAAATGACATTGCCACATGTTCTAATTATGCTCTAATACATCCTATGAACATGCTTGGTCAAGTTATGAACTTTTTCCGGCAAATCATAAATCGACCAAAAAATCCGGTTTTTCTGGACTATAACCCACGAAAAATCCTAGTTTCGGCCCGAATTAGAATCGGACGAAAATTAGAAATATGCATCCAAGGCAAAAATTATGGAGAATAGAATAGGAAAAATGCGAAAAAATAGATTAGGTATAGCTCAATTCATTAAGTTTGTCCTTATTTCAAATGCTCGAATCGATAGCTAAACACCCCGTAAATTAATGAAAACGAAGAAATGAGATTGCCATATGTTCCAATTATGCTCTAATACATCCTATGAACATGCTTGGTAACTTTCAGAACTTTTTCCGGCAAATCATAAATCGACCAAAAAAACCGGTGTTTGTGGACCATTACCCACGAAAAAGCCTGGTTGCAGCCCTGAAAAAGAATCTGTAAAAAATTTGCAGGAGGCATCCTAGGCACATATTATGGATAATTGAATAAGAAAATTGCGAAAGAATAGCCTAAACATAGCCCAAATCATTGGTTTTGTCCATATTTCATATGCTCGAATCGAGAGTTAAACACACCGTAAATAAATGAAAACGAAGAAATTACATTGCCACATGTTCAAATTATGCTATAATACACCCTATGAACATGCTTGGTCACTTTCAGAACTATTTCCGTAAAATCAAAATCAACCAAAAAAGCCAGTTTTGTGTACCCTAACCCACGAAAAAACCTGATTTCGGCCCCGAAATGAATCGGACAAAAATTATCAGGAGGCATCCTAAGCACATATTAGGGAGGATGGAATAAGAAAATTGCGAAAGAATAGCCTAGGCATAGGCGAAATCATCGGTTTTGTCCATATTTCATATGCTCGAATCCAGAGTTAAAGACACCGTAGATTAATGAAAACAAAGAAATGATATTGCCACATGTTCAAATTATGCTCTAATAAATCCTATGAACATGCTTGGTCACTTTCGCAACTTTTTTCGTAAAATAAAAAAATTGACCAAAAAAGCCGGTTTTGTGTACTATAACCACGAAAAAACCTGGTTCCGGCTTGAAATAGAATCGGAAAAAAATTATCAAAAGGCATCCTAAGCACATATTAGGGAAGATGAAATAAGAAAATTGCGAAAGAATAGCCTAGGCATAGCCGAAATCATCGTTTTTATCCATATTTCATATGCTCGAATCGAGAGTTAAACACACAGTAAATTAATGAAAACATAGAAATGACATTGTCACATGTTCTAATTATGCTCTAATACATCCTATGAACATGCTTGGTCAATTTGGAATTTTTTCCGGCAAATCATAAATCAACCAAAAAAGCCGGTTTTGGTGGACTATAACCCATGAAAAATCCTCGTTTGGCCCCGAAATAGTATCGGACAAAAATTAGCAGGAGGCATCCTAGGCACATATTATGGATAATGAAATACAAAACTTGCCTAAAAGTAGCCTAAGCATAGCCAAAACTATAAGTTATGTCCATATTTCATATTCTCGAATCGAGAGTTAAACACACCATAAATTAATGAAAACGACGGAATGACATTTCCATATATTAAAATTATGCTCAAATACATCCTATGAACATGCTTGGTCACTTTAGGAACTTTTTCCGGCAAATCATAAATCGACCAAAAAACCCGGTGTTTGTGGACTATTACCCACGAAAAATCTTCGTTTTGTCCCGAAATAGAATCCGACGAAAATTAGCAAGAGGCATCCTAGGCACATATTATGGATAATGGAACACAAAAATTTGCCTAAAAGTAGCCTAGGCATAGCCCAAACCATCGATTTTGTCCATATTTCACTAGCTCGAATCGAGCGCTAAAAACCATGTAAATGTATCAAAATGAAGGTATGGCATTGCCACATATTCAAATTATGCTCTAATACAACCTATGAACATGCTTGGTCACTTTCACAACTTTTTTCGTAAAATCAAAATGCAACAAAAAAACCGGTTTTGTGTACTATAACACCCGAAAAAACCTGGTTTCGGCCTTGTTATAGAATCGGACGAAAATTAGCAGGAGGCATCCTAGGTACATATTAGGAGAATGGAATTAGAAAATGGTGAAAGAATAGCCTAGGCATAGCCGAAATCATCGGTTTTGTCCATATTTCACATGCTCGAATCGAGAGATAAACACAGCGTAAATTAAAGAAAACGAAGAAATGACATTGCCACATGCTCAAATTATGCTCTAATACACCTTATGAACATGCTTGGTCACTTTCGAAACTTTTTTCATAAAATCAAAATTCAACCAAAAAAGCTAGTTTTGTGTACTATAACCCATGAAAAAACCTGGTTGCGGCCCCAAAATACAATCGGACGAAAATTAGCGGGAGGCATCATAGACACATATTAGGGAGAATGGAATAAGAAAATTGCGAAAGAATAGCCTAGACATAGCCCAAATCATTGGTTTTGTCCATATTTCATATGCTCGAATCGAGAGTTAAACACACCGTAAATTAATGAAAACAAAGAAATTACATTGCCACATGTTCAAATTATGCCCCAATACACCCTATGAAAATGCTTTGTCACTTTCGGAACTTTTTCCGGAAAATCAAAAATCGACCAAAAAAGCAGGTTTTTGTTGACTATAACCCACGAAAAATCCTAGTTTCGGCCCGAATTAGAATCGGACGAAAATTAGAAATATGCATCCCAGGCACAAATTATGGAGAATAGAATAGGAAAAATGCGAAAAAATAGACTAGGTATAGCTCAATTCATTAAGTTTGTCCTTATTTCACATGCTCGAATCGATATTTAAACACCCCGTAAATTAAGGAAAACGAAGAAATAAGATTGCCATATGTTCAAATTATGTTCTAATACATCCTATGAACATGCTTGGTAACTTTCGAAACTTTTTCCGGCAAATCTTAAATCGACCAAAAAACCCGGTGTTTGTGGACTATTACCCACGGAAAAGCTTGGTTGCGGCCCTGAAAAAGAATCGGAAAAAAATTAGCAAGAGATATCTTAGGCACATATTATGGATAATGGAACACAAAAATTGCCTAAAAGTAGCCTAGGCATAGCCCAAACGATCGATTTTGTCCATATTTCACTAGCTCGAATCGAGCGCTAAACACACCGTAAATGTATCAAAATGAAGGTATGGCATTGCCACATATTCAAATTATACTCTAATACACCCTATGAACATGCTTGGTCACTTTCAGAATGTTTTCCGTAAAATCAAAATTCAACCAAAAAAACCGGTTTTGTGTACTATAACCCCCGAAAAAACCTGGTTTCGGCCCCGTAATAGAATCGGACGAAAATTAGCAGGAGGCATTTTAGGCACATATTAGGGAGAATGGAATGAGAAAATTGCGAAAGAATAGCCTAGACATAGCCCAAATCATTGGTTTTGTCCATATTTCATATGCTCGAATCGAGAGTTAAACACACCGTAAATTAATGAAAACGAAGAAATTACATTGCCACATGTTCAAATTATGCTCTAATACACCCTATGAACATGCTTGGTCACTTTCAGATTATTTCCTTAAAATCAAAAATCGACCAAAAAAGCCAGTTTTGTGTACCCTAACCCACGAAAAAACCTAATTTCAGCCCCGAAATAAATCGGACAAAAATTATCAGGAGGCATCCTAAGCACATATTCGGGAGGATGGAATAAGAAAATTGCTAAAGAATAGCCTAGGCATAGCCGAAATCATCGGTTTTGTCCATATTTCATATGCTCGAATTCAGAGTTAAAGACACCGTAATGAAAAAAAAGAAATGACATTGCCACATGTTCAAATTATGCTCTAATAAATCCTATGAACATGCTTTGTCACTTTCGGAACAATTTCCGTAAAATCAAAAATCGACCAAAAAAGACAGTTTTGTGTACCATAACCCACGAAAAAACCTGGTTTCGGCCTGAAATAGAATCGGACAAAAATTATCAGGAGGCATCCTAAGCACATATTAGGGAGGATGGAATAAGAAAGTTGTGAAAGAATAGCCTAGGCATAGCCGAAATCATCGGTTATGTCCATATTTCATATGCTCGAATCCAGAGCTAAAGACACCGTAAATTAATGAAAACAAAGAAATGACATTGCCACATGTTCAAATTATGCTCTAATAAATCCTATGAACATGCTTGGTCACTTTCGCAACTTTTTTCGTAAAATAAAAAATTGACCAAAAAAGCCGGTTTTGTGTACTATAACCACGAAAAAACCTGGTTCCGGCCTGAAATAGAATCGGACAAAAATATCAAGAGGCATCCTAAGCACATATTAGGGAGGATGAAATAAGAAATTTGCGAAAGAATAGCCTAGGCATAGCCGAAATCATCGTTTTTGTCCATATTTCATATGCTCGAATCCAGAGTTAAAGAAACCGTAAATTAATGAAAACAAACAAATGACATTGCCAAATGTTCAAATTATGCTCTAATAAATGCTATGAACATGCTTGGTCAATTTCGGAACTTTTTCCTGCAAATCATAAATCGACGAAAAAAGCCCTTTTTGTGGACTATAACCCACGAAAAATCCTAGTTTCGGCCCGAATTAGAATCGGACGAAAATTAGAAATATGCATCCCTGGCAATAATTATGGAGAATAGAATAGGAAAAATGCGAAAAAATAGACTAGGTATAGCTCAATTCATTAAGTTTGTCTTTATTTCACATGCTCGAATCGATAGCTAAACACCTCGTAAATTAATGAAAACGAAGAAATGAGATTGCCATAGTTCAAATTATGCTCTAATACATCCTATTAACATGCTTGGTAACTTTCAGAACTTTTTCCGGCAAATCATAAATCGACCAAAAAACCCGGTGTTTGTGGACTATTACCCACGAAAAAGCCTGGTTGCGGCCCTGAAAAAGAATCGGAAAAAAATTAGCAGGAGGCATCCTAGGCACATATTATGGATAATGGAACACAAAAAGTGCCTAAAAGTAGCCTAGGCATAGCCAAACCATTGATTTTGCCCATATTTCACTAGCTCGAATCGAGCGCTAAACACACCGTAAATGTATCAAAATGAAGGTATGGCATTGCCACATACTCAATTTATGCTCTAATACACCCTATGGACATGCTTGGTCACTTTCAGAACTTTTTCCGTAAAATCAAAATTCAACCAAAAAAACCGGTTTGGTGTAGTACAACCCCCGAAAAAACCTGGTTTCGGCCCCGTAATAGAATCAGACGAAAATTAGCAAGAGGCATCCTAAGCACTTATTAGGGAGAACGGAATTAGAAAATTGTGAAAGAATAGCCGAAATCATCGGTTGTGTCCATATTTCACATGCTCGAATCGAGAGTTAAACACACCGTAAATTAAAGAAAAAAGTAATGACATTGCCACATGCTCAAATTATGCTCTAATACACCCTATGAACATGCTTGGTAGCTTTCGAAACTTTTTCCATAAAATCAAAATTCAACCAAAAAAGCCAGTTTTGTGTACTATAACCCACGAAAAAACCTCGTTGCGGCCCCGAAATAGAATCGGACGAAAATTAGCGGGAGGCTTCCTAGGCACATATTAGGGAGAATAAAATAAGAAAATTGCGAAAGAATAGCCTAGACATAGCCCAAGTCATTGGTTTTGTGCATATTTCATATGCTCGAATCGAGAGTTAAACACACCGTAAAATGATGAAAACGAAGAAATTACATTGCCACATGTTCAAATTATGCTCTAATACACCCTATGAACATGCTTGGTCACTTTCAGAACTATTTCCGTAAAATCAAAAATCGACCAAAAAAGCCAGTTTTGTGTACCCTAACCCACGAAAAAACCTGATTTCGTCCCCGAAATAGAATCGGACAAAAATTATCAGGAGGCATCATCAACACATATTAGGGAGGATGGAATAAGAAAATTGCGAAAGAATAGCCTAGGCATAGCCGAAATCATCGGTTTTGTCCATATTTCATATGCTCGAATCCAGAGTTAAAGACACCGTAAATTAATGAAAACAAAGAAATGACATTGCCACATGTTCAAATTATGCTCTAATAAATCCTATGAACATGCTTGCTCACTTTCGCAACTTTTTTCGTAAAATAAAAAATCGACCAAAAAAGCCTGTTTTGTGTACTATAACCACGAGAAAACCTGGTTTCGGCCTGAAATAGAATCGGACAAAAATTATCAAGAGGCATCCTAAGCACATATTAGGGAAGATGAAATAAGAAAATTGCGAAAGAATAGCCTAGGCATAGCCGAAATCATCGTTTTTATCCATATTTCATATGCTCGAATCGAGAGTTAAACACACCGTAAATTAATAAAAACATAGAAATGACATTGCCACATGTTCTAATTAAGCTCTAATACATCCTATGAACATGCTTGGTCAATTTCGAAACTTTTTCCGGCAAATCATAAATCAACCAAAAAAGCCGGTTTTTGTGGACTAACCCACGAAAAATCCTCGTTTGGCCCCGAAATAGTATCGGACAAAAATTAGCAGGAGGCATCCTAGGCACATATTATGGATAATGGAATACAAAACTTGCCTAAAAGTAGCCTAAGCACAGCCAAAACCATAAGTTATGTCCATATTTCATATTCTCGAATCGAGAGTTAAACACACCATAAATTAATGAAAACGAAGGAATGACATTTCCATATGTTCAAATTATGCTCAAATACATCCTATGAACATGCTTGGTCACTTTCGGAACTTTTTCCGGCAAATCATAAATCGACCAAAAAACCCGGTGTTTGTGGACACGAAAAATCCTCGTTTTGCCCCGAAATAGAACTTACGAAAATTAGCAAGAGGCATCCTAGGCACATATTATGGATAATGGAACACAAAAATTGCCTAAAAGTAGCCTAGGCATAGCCCAAACCATTGATTTTGTCCATATTTCACTAGCTCGAATCGAGCGCTAAACACACCGTAAATATATCAAAATAAAGGTATTGCATTGCCACATATTCAAATTTTGCTCTAATACACCCTATGAACATGCTTGGTCACTTTCAGAATGTTTTCCGTAAAATCAAAATTTAACCAAAAAAAAACCGGTTTTGTGTACTATAACCCCCGAAAAAACCTGGTTTCAGCCCCGTAATAGAATCGGACGAAAATTAGCAGGAGGCATCCTAGGCACATATTAAGGAGAATGGAATTAGAAAATTGTGAAATAATAGCCTAAGCATAGCCGAAATCATCGGTTTTGTCCATATTTCATATGCTCGAATCGAGAGTTACACACACTGTAAATTAAAGAAAACGAAGAAATGACATTGCCAAATGCTCAAATTATGCTCTAATACACCTTATGAACATGCTTGGTCACTTTCGAAACTTTTTCCATAAAATCAAAATTCAACCAAAAAAGCCAGTTTTGTGTACTATAACCCACGAAAAAACCTGGTTGCGGCCCCGAAATAGAAGTGGACGAAAATTAGCGGGAAGCATCCTAGGCACACATTAGGGAGAATGGAATAAGAAAATTGTGAAAGAATAGCCTAGACATAGCCCAAATCATTGGTTTTGTCCATATTTCATATGCTCGAATCGAGAGTTAAACACACCGTAAATTAATGAAAACAAAGAAATTACATTGCCACATGTTCAAATTATGCTCTAATACACCCTATCAAAATGCTTTGTCACTGTCGGAACTTTTTCCAGAAAATCAAAAATCGACCAAAAAAGTAGGTTTTTGTTGACTACAACCCAAGAAAAATCCTAGTTTCGGCCCGAATTAGAATCGGACGAAAACTAGAAATATGCATCCTAGGCACAACTTATGGAGAATAGAATAGGAAAAATGCAAAAAAAATAGACTAGGTATAGCTCAATTCATTAAGTTTGTCCTTATTTCACATGCTCGAATCGATAGTTTAACACCCCGTAAATTAATGAAAACGAAGAAATGACATTGCCAGATGTTCAAATTATGCTCTAGTACACCCTATGAACATGCTTGGTCACTTTCTGAACTTTTTCCATAATATCAAAAATCGACCAAATAAGCCGGTTTTGTGTACTATAACCCACGAAAAATCATGGTTTCGGCCCCGAAATAGAATCGGACAAAAATTAGCAGGAGGCATCCTAGGCACATATTAGGGAGGATTGAATAAGAAAATTGCAAAAGAATAGCCTAGGCATAGCCTAAATCATCGGTTATGTCCATATTTAATATTCTCGAATCGAGAGTTAAACACACCATAAATTAATGAAAACGATGAAATGACATTGCCACATGTTCAAATTATGCTCTAATACACCCTATGAACATGCTTAGTCACTTTCAGAACTTTTTTCAGGAAAATCAAAAATCGACCAAAAAAGCTAGTATTTGTTGACTATAACACACGAAAAATCGTCGTTTAGGCCCCGAAATAGAATCGAATGAATATCAAAAGAAGTCATATTAGGCAAATATTATGGAGAATGGAATAAGAAAATTGCCTAAAAGTAGCCTAGACATTTCCTAAACCATCGATTTTGTTCATATTTCACTTGCTCGAATCGGGCATTAAACACATTGTAAATGTATCAAACCCAAGGTATGGTATTGTGATATGCTCCAATTATGCACCAATACTCTCTAGCAGCATGCTCGACAACTTTTAAAAATTTTCCGTAAAATCAAAAAATCGTACGAAAAAACCTCGTTTTGGCCTAGAAATAGAATTCGAAGAAAATTAGCAGAAGGGATTTTAGGAACATATTATGGAGAATGAAACAAAAAGTAGCCTAAGCATAGCCAAAACCATCAGTTTTGTCCATATTTCACATGCTCGAATCGAGAGTTAAACACACCATAAATTAATGAAAATGAAGGAATGACATTGCCACATGTTCAAATTATGCTCTAATACATCCTATGAACATGCTTGGTCACTTTAAGAACTTTTTCCTGCAAATCATAAATCGACCAAAAAACTCGGTTTTTGTGGACTATAACCCACGAAAAATCCTCGTTTTGCCTCGAAATAGAATCGGACGAAATTAGCAAGACGAATCCTAGGCACATATTATGGATAATAGAACACAAAACTTGACTAAATGTAGCCTAGGCATAGCACAAACCATCGATTTTGTCCATATTTCACTAGCTCGAATCGAGGGCTAAACACACCGTAAATGTATTAAAATGACGGTATGGCATTGCCACATGTTATAAGTATGCTCTAATACACCCTATGAACATGCTTGGTCACTTTCGAAACTTTTTCCGTAAAATCAAAATTCAACCAAAAAAGCCGGTTTTGTGTACTATAACCCCCGAAAAAACCTGGTTTCGGCCAGAAATAGAATCGGACGAAAATTAGCAGGAGGCATCCTAGGCACAAATTAGGGAGAATGGAATAAAAAAATTGTGAAAGAATAGCCTAGGCATAGCCGAAATCATCGGTTTTGTCCATATTTCACATGCTCGAATCGAGAGTTAAACACACCGTAAATTAAAGAAAACGAAGAAATGACATTGCCGCATGCTCAAATTATGCTCTAGTACACCCTACGAACATGCTTGGTCACTTTCGAAACTTTTTCCATAAAACAAAATTCAACCAAAAAAGCCAGTTTTGTGTACTATAACCCACGAAAAAACCTTGTTGCGGCCCCAAAATAGAATCGAACAAAAATTAGCGGGAGGCATCCTAGACACATAATAGGGAAAATTGCGAAATAATAGCCTAGACATAGCCCAAATCATCCATTTTGTACATATTTCACTAGCTCAAATCGAGCGCTAAACACACCGTAAATGTATCAAAATGACGGTATGGCATTGCCATATGCTCCAATTATGCTCAATACACCCTATGAACACGCTTGGTCACTTTCGGAATTTTTTCAATAAAATCAAAATTCAACCAAAAAAGCCAGTTTTTTGTACTATTATAACCCACGAAAAAACCTGATTTCGACCCCGATATAGAATCGGACGAAAATTAGCAGGACGCAACCTAGGCACATATTAGGGAGGATGGAATAGGAAAATTGCGAAAGAATAGCCTAGGCATAGCCCAAATCATCGGTTTTGTCCATATTTCATAATCTCGAATCGAGAGTTAAACACACCGTAAAGTAATGTAAACGATGAAATGAAATTGCCCCATGTTCAAATTATGCTCTAATACACCCTATGAACATGCTTGGTCACTTTCGAAACTTTTTCCATAAAATCAAAATTCCACCAAAAATGCCAGTTTTGTGTACTATAACCCACGAAAAATCCTCTTTTGGCCCCGAAATAGAACCGGACGAAAATTAGAAGGAGGCATCCTTGGCACAGATTATGGAGAATGGAACAAGAAAATTGCCTAAAAGTAGCCTAGGCATTGCCCGAACCACCGATTTTGTCCATATTTCACTTGCTCGAATCGAGCGCTAAACACACCGTAAATACATCAAAACGAAAGTATGGTATTGTCATATGCTCCAATTATGCTCCATTATACCCTAGGAGCATGCTTGATCACTTTTAAAACTTTTTCCGTAAAATCAAAAAATCGATCCAAAAAATCGGTTATTGTGGATTATAAACGACGAAAAAACCTCGTTTTGGCTCTGAAATAGAATCGGATGAAAATTAGAAGGAGGCATCCTAGGCACATATTATGGAGAATGGAACAAAATAATTGCCAATACGTATCCTAGGTATAGCCCAAACCATCGGTTTTGTCTATATTTCACATACTCGAACTCGAGCGCTAAACACACCGTAAATGTATCAAAACGAAGGTTTGGTATTGTCATATGCTCCAATTATGCTCCAATACACCCTATGAACATGCTTGGTTACTTTTGGAACTTTTTCTGTAAAATCAAAATTCGACCAAAAAAGCCGGTTTTGTGTACTATAACCCACGATAAAACCTGGTTTCAGCCCCGAAATAGAATCGGACGAAAAATTAGCAGGAGGCATACTAGGCACATATTAGGGAGGATGGAATAATAAATCTGCGAAAGAATATCCTAGGCATAGCCCAAATCATCGATTTTGTCCATATGTCATATGCTTGAATCGAGAGTTAAACACACCGTAAATTAATGAAACCGAAGAAGTGACATTGTCACATGTTCAAATTATGCTCTAATACACCCTATGAACATGCTTGGTCACTTTCTGAACTTTTTCCGAAAAATCCAAAATCAACCAAAACAACCGATTTTTGTGTATTAACCCACGAAAAAACCTGGTTTCGGCCTCGAAATAGAATCGAACAAAAATTGGCAAGAGGCATCCTAGACACATATTATGGAGAATGGAATAAGAAAATTGCGAAAAATGGCCTAGGTATAGCCCAAATCGTCGGTTTGGTCCATATATCACATGCTTGAATCGAGAGTTAAACACACCGTAAATTAATGAAAACGAAGAAATGATATTGCCACATGTTCAAATTATGCTCTATTACACCCTATGAACATGCTTTGTCACTTTCAGAACTTTTTCAGGAATTTTTACGGAAAATCAAAAATCAACCAAAAAAGCTAGTTTTAGTATAACCTACGAAAAATCCTCATTTTGGCCCCGAAACAGAATCGGACGAAAATTAGAAGGAGGCATCATAGGCACATATTATGGAGAATGGAACAAGAAAATTGCCTTAAAGTAGCATAGGCATAGCCCAAACCATCGATTTTGTCCTTATTTCAGTTGCTCGAATCGAGCGCTAAACACACCGTAAATACATCAAAACGAAGGTATGGTATTGTCATATGCTCCAATTATGCTACAATACACCCTAGGAGCATGCTTGGTCACTCTTGAAACTTTTTCCGTTAAATCAAAAAAAATTCCAAAAAACCTCGTTTTGGCCCAGAAATAGAAAGAAGAAAATTAGAAGGAGGCATCTTAGGCACATATTATGAAGAATGGAACAAAGTAATTGCCAAAAAGTAGCCTAGGTATAGCCCAAATCATCGGTTTTGTCCATATGTCACATGCTTGAACTCGAGCGCTAAACACACCGTAAATGTATCAAAACGAAGGTATGGTATTGCTTTATGCTCAAGTACAGACTAGGAGCATGCTTGGTCACTTTCGAAAGTTTTTCCGAAAAATCAAAATTCGATCGAAAAAGCCGGTTTTTGTGGACTATAAACCACGAAAAAACCAGTTTTCGGCCCCGAAATAGAATCGGACGAGGAATGGCAGGTGGCATACTCGACACGTATAATGGAGAATTGAACAAAAAAAATTCTTAAAGTAGCCTAGGCATAGCCCAAACCATCCGTTTTGTCCATATTTCACATGCTCGAATCGAGCGCTAAACAAACCGTAAATGTATCAAAACGAAGGTATGAAATTGCCATATGCACCAATTATGCTCCAATACACTCTATGAGCATGCTTGATCACTTTCGGAACTTTTTTTGAAAAAACAAAATTGACCCAAAAAGTCGGTTTTGTGAACTATATATTGCAGTCACCGTTTTGGGTTTGAATGAAAGATGAGCTTTTGTACCCCAAAAAAAAGAGATGGGCCTTGGTCTGCAGTGACTATGGATTTCCGTTCCTATGAAATCTACATATACTATTATCTTATAGACCTAAGAAACTCTATAATAAGGACACGTGACCCTTATTTAATAGGGTCATTGAAACACCCCAACCCCTTGCGGGCTGGTCAATGTCAGCAAATGTGGCTCTCCAGGCTGTGTACTGACCCCACTGTACCAACACTGGTCTTTTCAGTGCACTTTGGCCTCACTTGTGCACACCTGGGAAACTTCCCAGGAGGTCACCCATCCTTGTACTACTCCCAGCCAAGCACGCTTAACTGTGGAGTTTCTAAGTAAATGGGCACCATGAAAAGAAGTTGCAACTTGTTGGTAT
>CAAKMY010075043.1:0-26164 GCA_901111285.1 Corrigiola litoralis | reverse complement strand
ATCGAGATTTGGGGTCCTTACAGTAAGCAGCTAATGGAGCAGGTCGAGGGAGTACTGGAGTGAGTGAGGGACGTTGTGAAGGGGGGGGTCGAATTGGCTGGTATATCTTTCGTGAGTAAGTTCTCATGATGCAGAGGAGGTGAAATGTAAGAAGTTAAAAGATGAAAAGTAGAAGAAGGAGGCTGGGAATGTGAAGAGAGTGAATTTGTTGAGGTTGTATTCATGGTAGGTGAAGAAGTAATCTGGAAATTACAAACTGTCGGATTCATTAGGCTCATTGTTTGATGGTAATGATGAGGAGAAGTTGGGGAAGAGGGAGGGATTAATGCAGGCTTTGTAGCTAAAGCAGGCTCAGCATCTAATGATAAGGGGGAAGGGGAAGGATTAGAGGATTTACTAATAGAGGAATTCATCGGAGTTAAGGGGGATTTGTGTAGAGGGTTTTTTTCTTTGGACGGCTGCATAGGTAAGAAAGCTTTTGCCAAGTGTCCTGAGTCCTTATGACACTTAGCAACAGAAGAGGAAGAAAAGGGAGATGATTTCTGAGCAAAGGATTCCGGAGGAGATAATTGAGCATTAGGACTTTGGCTTTTGCTTGTGGAGGAAGGCTTCATGATTGAATCCATTGAATTTTTTCCTCCCTTTGCATGTAATTTGCGTCTATTAGTAACCATGATCCAAGGCCCCTGATCTTCAGCAACAGAAGATTGTTGATTCACATCCATAAGAAGCACATCAGATGATTTTTGTTGACTTGACACAGCCATAATCTCATCAGTTGTAGGAGCTAGAGTAAAAATATGTTTAGTAGATAAATGGATACCAGATTGCATGGAGCTAGAGTGATCTTTGGAGTAGGCACATTGAGCAGTATTGTGACCAACACGACCACAACCAAAACACTATAGATGTATGTTCTCAAATTCCACTACCTGCCAAGCTTGAACAACCCACACTTTGGAGACCAGAGGTTTATTGAGATCAATTTCTACACAGACCCGAGCATACCTTCCTTTAGCAACGGTACTAGTTGCAAAATCAACCTTTATAGGTGTGCCAATTAATTTTGCAATCTCAAACAAAGCAAGCTTATCATAATACTCAATGGGTAACTCAGGAAAACGTACCCACACACACATGCTCTGAAAGGGATTCATGGTTGGTCTGAAGTTAGGCCTCCACTTTGTTAGCATAATATAATGGTCCTGATAAAACCAAGGACCCCCAAATAAAGCCTTCTCCATATCTTGAATAGATGCAAACTTGAATAAGCACACACCCCTTCCTAGATCAATGATTTCAAGCTCTTGTTGCGGTTGCCACATACGACGTATACGTTGAGAAAGCAAAGGGAATTTTGGAGAAAGGACCAGGACCTTACCCATTAAAGCTTGTTTCCAAGGATTACGTAGACTAGCTAATGTCATTTGGGAGAATTGCACCACCAATGGAGTTTCTGGTACAACAACACTTTCCTCTTGCCAAGAAAGAGAGGAATTCATCCAATTCTCAGCTTCCTTAAACCACGAAGAAGAACCTGCAACAATTTCTCTGAATGATTTTGGACTAATAGCGCGATCGGTATTGCCTTGATCAGTGTCATCCCTAGTGTCTAAACTCTGGTGAAAACTTTTGCCTAGAACTGTAGCACCTGACTGTTGAGAGACATCCATGTCCTCAGAAGAGGACATAGTAGTGAAATTGTACTTTTGGAGAAAGAATTCGAGAGAGAAATATTCTAGAGAGAGAAGTGTCTCCGGTTGGCATCGATGAAGGTAACTAAACGACCACTAAGTATGTGTTTGACCTCACTTTTAAAAAAGTTTTTCAACCAAAAAGTTGTAAGCTTGGCTAAATACTATGTTTTTCAGAAGCCCAAAACTGTTTTTACAAAATCCCAAAAACAGTTTTTTAACTCCAAAAACAGAAGCACCAAAGTGCTGCTTCTATTTTTGTTTCTCTTCACCACCGTGGGAACTTTTTCCATTATCACTAAAATGACTTTCCATAATTCATATTTTCCTACAATAATGATATCGTAACGTTTGAAATCAGCAAAGACCATATTGAACGCCAAGCCAAAACGTAGTTATGGTGTTTTGTTCATATAATTTAACAGTCCTATATTATTGCATATCAGTAGTACTTTTTTGCCAATACAAATTTGCAGTAGCTGATTGATGTTAGCAGCTCATGTAGTGCCTCATAGTTTGCTGCCTTCGCAGCGACAATGCTCCTGCACTCTAGTTACTTCTTGTCGTTTGTCTATAAGAAGTTTAAGCATTTCTATCTTGAATGATATTGGTCTTGTTTTAGATACGATACATGCATGGTCATTTGGCCAAACAAACTTAAATAAGATGCTTCTTTTAGATTTTATGAATTACATGAGGCAATATTTCCTCCTTTTCTTTCTTTCTCTGGTTTCATGTGATTTTTTTCCTTAATTCTTTTCAAAATGAGATTTGAGAGATTAATTGTTGAAATGATAGTATTTTGGAGGGAACGAAACTGAGAGTTAGATAGACCACCAGATTACAGAGATTAGATAAACTAAATATATTAATTAGATAGATTAGAGTGCCGTCAGTAAAAAGATTGTTATTCTTCAACAGATATATTGATATAATGGAAGTATCAGGTCAGGCTGCAAAGCTATCCATTCTCAATAGCTCAACACACAAAAGCAGAATGCTCAGAGGCAACAAGGGCTCCATACCATCTCACAAAGCAAAGGTTCTGGGGACAGGAAAATAAACAAAATACATCAAGAAACAAAAAGCCAGCCTACATAGCTCATCCCTGATAGTTAATACAGTCTTATACAATGCAATCCATTAGTCAGAACTTAATCGTACAAATCAGTGTCACACAGAACTCATAGTATACATTGATGCGATGTATTTTATAGCAACCGTCTCAATCAAAAAAATGTCTCTAGCACAACAGATGGTGAAACCGCCACAAATCTAAGAAGCTGAACCATGAAGGACGGCATATTTCCAAGCCGATTCAGACAAAGAATTAACAATTAGAAGTGTAATGCTGATCAACATCTTGGACTTCAAAGCAAGCCTAACAAGAAAACAAAGGAGCAAGCCAAGATCATCACTATAGGAGACAGAACAATAGCGCTGTGAGCGCTGTTTGATTTTGAATTTTTTGAGACTGCATTTGCTGGTTGATCATCACACTCAAGGCCCTGCTTTCCTTCTTTGCACATATTGGCAAAAGTGCCTGGTGGGTATTTACCATACAGATTTATGTAGCTAAACATGGTGTTGGCACAATTGTTTGACAGGTCGTTGAGATCATCGGCAAAGGGGCAGGCAAACTCCTTAAATGATTTGCAACAGGCATCCTTAGGAAATTTCGGTCCTTTGCATTGGCTTGTTAAGATGGTGTAGTTTTGATTCTCAAAATTGATCGGACAGTCTGCAGAGCAAATGCAAAACATTAAGGGTACAATAGTTATACATGGACATAGAAAGATAACCTTTCTGCAAAGTTAAACAAGCAACTCATGCTCATGGTCTTTTATCATACATTGCAAACACCTCTTACGAAGATATGATGTACAGATCGTGGTCCCTATCAACAGGTAATCAGCGATGGTTTGTATATGCCAGCAAATGCGTATTAAAACTCGGTTTCAATCGTAACAAGGGTAACAGTAGTCAAGACCTAATATCGCGCATCTCAGATATAATGAGACCAATACGGCCTCAAAAACTTGAGAATGCGGTGTCAAAGCTGAGAATCAACACTTAAGAAACTTCATATTCTAGCTGTTCAAACTTTTCTAAGAGCTAAGATAAGGACTTCACTTAGCCTTTTACAATAAAAAAAATTCAGCTATTCTGAAGATCAGATATCTGCTTAATATTACTCGAAATGGATTTGACAAAATTTCTTGACATACATCACACATCAAACTGCGAAAAAGGAATGTGACTTTGCAAAGTTCACAGTAACTCAAATACCTCATTCGCACAAGACTTAGATAACTAGTATCCCTCTGCATATCTGTCATTAAGTTTACAAAAACGGCCTTTGATCTTATATAATCACCATTTAGATTAACATACTGATAATACATTAACAGTCACCTCTCACGCCCAAAGAGGAAATAGCTTTATATCTATACCTTTGGACTTTGAAGCAACTTTGAATAAGGTGTTACTAATTAGGGATATATGAAAGAACTTCACCCTAACAGCTGCATCTTAATAAATAACTTCCCATATCAATTCAGCTACTTCTCTTCAACCAATATAAGTGCTCACTATTCCAATTACTAGCTGTAAATTAGGAGCTATAATGAACAAATAAATATAAATCACCACCAAAAAAGTATATTTCCGCAACCCATAAACCAGCTAGTCTTGAGAGAGACCGTGACAAAGCCATGTTGGCCCAGCAAAAACATATAAATCTACAACTAATTTGGACTTTTAGGTAGTTTAAGAGAATTTACCTACTAAAGAGTTGGTCTACTTTTATAATAAAAGTAGACGGTCTTCTCTAATAATTTGTGTAAACCGAAACCAACAACAAACCAATTGGATCCTGCTCTCGGTGGGGTCTGGAGGGTCTGGGAGGTCCAAGATGTATGCAGCTCTACCCCTAGCTAATCTAGCATGACTATTAGCAATCTCATAAACGCATCATCCAATAATTCAGCTCATAAAAATCATATAACCATCATTTCATTTTACCAAATAAAACATAAAATTGTATCAACTTAGACAAAAATAACACCATATCATTTAAACTACACATAAGAGGGAAAAGTCAATACTTTTTTGAGCCTGCAACAAAGAACGCCCTGTAGATCTCTGTGATCCCAAAACACCATCTGCAACAAAACATAACACAACATTAAAAACCAAAACCCAAAAAAAAAAAAAAAAACTTTCAAAATAACATGATATAAAAAGAAACCCAGATAAGTAGCAAGGTTGGCCCAATGGTTGCGAGTTCAACCTGCCCGGTCCCCTCCCCCGCAACAATAGCTGCTCCAATATACCAAAAGAGAAATAAAAAGAAACCCAGATAAGGAAATGTACCTGCAATATAGGAGGAAGATGCCAAGCTAAGAAAAAGGAAGAAACTTAAGAGACCCAGATATCGATCCATTGACATTTTTTCGAGAAATGTAAAAAAAGGGTAATTTCTTAAAATGATTAACCGATCAATCTGGGAAGAATTGACCGGCAACAATAATGTTAATGGCACTGAAATTCTTATGATTTCGTTATTTGTTTTGGCTAATATTGGAAGACAGAGGAGAGAGAGGAAAGCGCGTATATTTGTTTGTTGTCTAAAGAGAGAGGGCGGTTAGTTGTCAACTGTCTTTTTCTGTTATGCTGTATAATTGTAATTTTACCGCCAAAATTATTCTCTGCTTCTATTTACTTTGGATTTAAAGAGGATTAATATAAGGCAGTAATGTTTGCTTCGAAAAGAGCTAGATTATGATGACAACTTCTATGAAATAAGTGAAAATATTAATGAATATAAAGTTAAGTGTCTTAATCACCACTTTCGTGGTTTAATTGCTACAATTGGAAGTAAGCTTTATTTGGTAAATTTAGCTCAAAAACTAGTTGAGATCAAGTTCAAAAATGTAACTTGCGTTTAAAAAGGGAGCTTAAATTAGAAGTGGATAAGGAAAGTTTGTATATTTAGTTAACTAATTGTTAAGATTTCCCGTACGTGTTTGTAAAAAGTCAAGATTTATTTCACGAATTTGAAAACAAAAAGGTAAAACTTTTAAGTAATCATTGTTAATTAGTTGAAATGTTAAAAGCTATCTAACATAGCTTATCATTTTAGCTAGTTTAGATATTTTATAAGCTACCTTACCAAATAAAGCTAATTTAATTCTAGTTGAAAATTTGGTTCAATAAGCTAGCCGAAAGTTTGCTTAAATAGACTACTTCGATCAAATAGCTACCTGAAATAATACCTAAGCTCTTTTTCTTTTCTAATAGAATATTTGGTTTCCTTGAAATAGATCTATCCTTACTAACCAAGTTGTTTCCCAATATGAGCGGCTAATTGTACTTAGACTACACAAGTACACAAAAGAATATTTGCAACCAACTTTCATCTCACCTATGTTCCTTGTTGGTTTGTTTGTAGAAAAAACATGCTTATAATTTCACATTCATATTAACCCGTATAAAAGTTCATCTAGTTCAAATTGCGACACAAATATGTTTTTTAAAGAACTAGTGTTTATCATATAGACATACTCATCAAAGAGCAATCTGGATGGCAATACTAAGTAATTGTTTATGTATCTTAAACATCCTTTATATTTAATACGAGATATATAGGGTTTGAAATTGTTTTGATAGTTGAAGTGAGGTAAATTTTGATCTCCTTTAGATGGAGTTTACCTTTTAGGGTTATGAAAGGTAACTATTGATCACCTATACAATCTTATTAATCTATTTTGGTGAATATATGTATTTGATACGATGAATATGTTGGTCAACTTGATAAATATACTAGTATTCTGGCATATGACGTATATCATTAAGGAATATCATTGAAATATTGATAAATATAAACATATGAACACTAGATCTATGAAGGTTTTTGGTGAAAATCATAAGAAAATTGATGAATATAAAAACCTAAACGCTAAATGTAATAAGGAATTTTTATACGAATACAACAACTAATCATGAATACTTATATCGCCAAAAAAATATTAACATGTATTAATCATGTTAGCTCTACGCGGTCCCTACATCCACAATACATATTTTGTTATTTTTTTGGTGTCTTATTTGTATCCCCACGGATTGTAAGGATAATATCCTTCGGGGTACTGAAGGCAATGGGTAGCCCTCTCAAGTGCGGTTGCTCCATTTACTCGGTTGCTCCATTCACAAGAGTCAGGATTCGAACCCCCGACCACTTGTTTAAGGGATGACAGTCATTACCATTCACACAAATCAACTTTGGTACAAAAACAATACATATTATGGATTTAATTACATGATATAATTTGCACATTATGTAGTTCACAAATTATCAGGGTAGACATTCTACTTTTAACAATATAATTAGACAGGGCTTTTACTACCCTCAGAGCCTAGTTTACCTTGTAAGCCCATCCAAACTAAACGCCATGTCACCATTTTTCAAAACAGAAAACTGATATTTTACATTTCAATGAAATCCCTTCCCCCTCATTACTCTCTCCTTCCCCTTCCCAACTGTTGCCCCTCTCCCCCATCGCTGCCACCATTCCCCGTCCCCAACCACTAAATCATTCTTCTCCTCGACGCACCAAACCGCGACCTTCTCCTCCCCTCTCCGATGGTTTTTTTCTCGTGCCCCTCTCTTCTCTTCACCGCTTCCATCCCCCCCTCCCTGTGTCGTTGCGATAGGGGTGGATTTCGAGGTTTGGAGGGTGGTTTTTGTGGCTAAGGGGGTGGTTTTCGGGGATGGTTTTCAAGACTATGGGGGTGGTTTTTGGGGTCTTGAGAGTAATTGTTGTGGGTTTGGGGGTGGTTTTCGAGGGGTTTGGGGGTTGTTCCTGTGATAAAGGGGGTGGTTTTTATGTGTAAGGGGGTAGTTTTGGGGTATGGGGGTATTTTTCGCAGTTTTGGGGGTTAATTTTCGTGGGTGGGGGGTAATTTTAGGGGGTTTTGGCGGTGGTTTTTGTGGATAGGGGGTAGTTATGGTGGTTTGGAGGGTAGTTTTCATGGTTATGGGGGTGGTTTTCATGGTTAGGGGGTAGTTTTTCATGGGATTTGGGCGTGCTTTTCGTGACAATGGGGGCAGTTTTCGTGGGTAGGGGCTGGTATTATGGGTTGAGGGGTAGTTTTTAGTGGGTAGGGGGATGGTTTTTCGTGGGTAGGAGGTGGTTTTGTGACTATAGGGGTGGTTTGTGGTTGTTTTCGGTGGTATTGGGGGAGTGGGGCGGTATGTACGGTGGTGGTATGGAATGTTCAGTGGTGGGGGAGTGGGTGTGGGAGTTTTCGAGAAGGGGTGGGGTGTTGTTGTCGGTAGAAGGTGTGAGGGTGTTGTCGTTGGGTCGAGGGTGGAGGCTACTGTGGAGTAGGGGAGGGGGAGGCAGTAGCGGTGGTGAGGGGAGAAAGGGAGGGTTTTGATAACTGAAAGGGGGAGGGCAGAGGAGAGATACATGTTAAGTGGGCCTTTTGGGCCGTCTAATTTTAGCACCAAAAAAAAGACCCTCTTATAGGAGACTTGCTTATATAGTTTGGGTTGTCAATTTGGCTTAAATTATAATGTTTTCGTTACCTTTTTTTCTAATGGAGAACCAACAAAACCCAACTTTGAAATGAATTGGTAATTGTTAGGATGTGAAATTTTTGAAATGACCCTTGTTTCAAAGTTAATGTTCGATTTTATGAAAATGGGGCATAGTTCAATTCCATATAAAACTATTTGCAATCGCATCAACAATTAAATTGATATATTTTGTCCTCCAAAAAATAAGAATTTGAATTACTTTTACTTTTATTACATAGACTTTTTTCGTACGAGTATATAAGCCTAATTAACTTTCAATATCTAGCTTTACCTGGGTCTGATTAGTGAATGGTGACACCAATGATCAGCGTAAGGTGTAAGTAGTCCATGCAGCTGTCGCAGCAACAAGGACTTCGAAATTGCTTCATCAGTTCCGGACTCAGCAAGATACGATGGGTGGTATCTGGGCAAATTTATCTAATATCTGATTCATTTGGTGAGGTGACAATTGCAGACCTTCTAGGAAAGTGAGGAATGTGAATTGGTCTAGACGTCAAAGCTTGGTTGCTCTGAGACCCACAGACGGAAATATTTCTCTGAATGCTAGTGACATATCACCTCCGCGTTCAAGGATCCTGGCTAAACTCGCACACCTGCATCATACAAAGGGAAGTTAGATGCTACACAAGTGAGGTAGAAATATATCATAAATTCATATGACCGTGGATCAACATATTAAGCTATTCTTAAGGCACAAATTCTTAAAAAGACTTCTACTTTTATCACGAGCTCCCTGCAAGTTAAATCCGCCCAAGCTCACTGCAAGCCTAAGCCAAGATATATATTAGCCTTCTTGGGCCACCATGGCTCTGTATACTTGTCTCTCCCAAGACTAGCTGTTCTCAAGGATAATAAATTTTACAACTAAAAATCCTGAAGTTATGGGGAAAATGAAAACCAACAGTAAATCAGGAAAAGTTGGAAGTAGATTCTGCGTCCTAACAAACTAACAAAGCTAAAGGACTACAAAGTTGTACGGACTAGCCTACAGAATCCAACAAAGGTACATGTCCTGTGACCAGATAAAATATGAAGTCCAAGAAGCTGAAGGAGATGAATGAGGTGTATGGTAATTGCATAAACCTGACATATAACTACTAGGTATCATTCTGCACACTACTAAGTACAAATTCAAAAGCCAGAGCCCCTAGAATAACATGCATAACATGCCAGGAATATAAGATGTCCAAGGAAACAATAAAGATACTAGCAAAAACAATCAATTTTTGTCCAAAACCGCTTTGTTCTGCTTTGAAATGTCCCTCTTTTATAAAGGACAATGTTTAAGGACCAGCCATGGGTCCCTAGATAAAAATTAGTATAAGACCGTTAGGATGTTAACATATAAAAGGATTGAACAATTCCTCTAAACCTCGCTGATAGAGTGAGATGCATTAGATGTGATGCTATGGAGAAGGTAATGCAAAAAAGCCAAAAACCTATCAGGACCTGTTCTATTATTTTTAGGGCCATGAGGCTGCATACACCGGACCCCCCTTACCCCGCTTGTGCGGGAGCCTCTTCGAAGACACAGGGATACTGCTGTTGTTGTTCAGTTCAATGTAAGTAAACTTTTGTCATTAAGCTAGACATAAGTTAAGAATTTCAAAATATTGCTACCTTATGATCTTGACAAAAGTATCAAGCCAGTGAACTGCGAATAGCCTTCTTTAGTTCTCAACATATGCAGTTGTTTGCTCTCACTTTACGGGTAATTGACCTGCCCATACGAAGACGCCGAGTAGTAAGGGCCTCTAGCAGAGCCTCCAATGCATCTTCTAGAACTTCGCCCTGTTTATCGAGACAAAATGGAACGAACTGGGGAAGAAGCTGCAGTTCAGAAAGAAGCCCTGCAGCTGCTGCTGCTGTGCATGTGCGATCCCATGACGGCTGAGGTCTGCAGTCAGAGCAACAGATAATTTCAGGAAAGAGATCTGCCATCACCGACACTGAGTAATACAGCCTAGTACTGATTCCGCCTACATGGGTCTTATGAGGTCAAAGGTTTGTGGTAAATAAAACTTAGTGAAAGAGGATACCAATACGGCAAATAACTACAGTTAATCAGAAGGCTGAATGAGAACATAAGATTAGAATTATATTATCCAGCCTACCTAAGTTTGTGCATTGCTGAAGCACCTGTTGCAAGTGATACACAAGCTATGTCATCCTCTCCCCAAACTGCTTCTGCTCGATCCTGAACAATTTATATAGTTGTTAACCAAGTGCTGAAGAAGCCAGTATAGATTACCAAATAAGAAACTTAAGGGACATTCCCAACCAGCGGAGATCGCGAACTAGAGCTCACCTCTAATTTTTTATTTTTTTTTATAATTATAGTAAGGACAGAGAAACATAACAGCAGACTGGCAAATTCAAAATTTTGGCATCATCCCAACTTTTTAAGAGGAAAGGAAAAAAGGATAAACCAAATTTTGGTTCCATAGGAAAACAAAAGCAAATACATGAGAAGGCTTGCATTAAAGCCGTATGATAAAACTGCAATCATGAAGGCGAGAAGGCTAAAATTTGAGAAGATTATTTGATAATGAATTTTGATATATCAATTTAAACTGACTCTGAAACTTAAATATACGTCAATGACAATAATATAAGTTTGAGATTCACGACTCTCCAAATTTGTAAAGGCTGGAATATAAGTATCAAGAATGTTGCTACAAGTCAATTATAAGTAGTAATAGGTGTAACGACTTAGTCGTAATGTTATTCCCTGTAGTGAAGAATGCAGTTTGATTTTGAGTAAAATCCTATCACATAACAAGTTGACAATACAGGACATAGCACTTTCTACATAGCTCCTTCTGTTTGGTTTCATGACCACGACACGACATAAAGTCAAAACATGCTTAATCTTGTGAAGGGTCAAGGGTCTTTCTAGGAGAGCAGAGCGCCAATATGAGGATGTCAACACCTGCAACGAAGATGCTTTATTTTTATTTTATTTTTTTAAAGACAATATCAGTTAAATTAGAACAGAAAAGTTTTGCAGCAGAAATGTTGTATCTTCCGTGGATTAGAGGGTGTCAACAAGGGCAGTTGTCTATAGCTTAAAGTCTTCTAACTTTCCACATAACTATTATGGTTTTCCACATTTTACAATGCCATAGTCATCAATTAGCATTTTAGAGGTCCTGAGAGGGCACACGATTATATACAGAGTAAACCAGAAGGCCAATTCTGGTGCACCAAGAGAGAACTACATCTGACATTCTGAGTTGGCCTTCTATTTTGGCACTTGACCACTAAAAGGTGGACATCCCTTGCAGAAAAATCATGCTCACAGATAGAAAGGAAACCCACACAGCCAATACACCAAAAGGAAAGAGTGGAACAAGGTCACCCTCTAGGAGAACTGGACAATGAATCATCGGGTTGTCCATAATGTACAAAATGAATCATGACAGTGATACTTATTTGCTGATAAAGCCAGAGCTACCTTTAAACGCTTGAACATCGCCGCAGAATTGTTCCAAGTACCATCAATTAAAATAAAATTCAGGATATCGTCTCTGCTTGTCTGCAAAGCATCGCCAAATAGAGGATATAAGAAATAGAGCTTGGTTGAACAGTAGGACAAAACAATGGGTGTCACACATCAAAAAAGAAACCATAAGACCATAATGACAAGCAGAACCACATGAAAAGTTAAAGGCTTATAGGATGGACCAAAACTTGTTGTGCTTCCTTTATTTAAATACATCCACTGTTAAAATGGGTAACGATGAACCTACAGCTAGGATATATATGAGATAGAAGAGCAGTTACGTCTACATTGAAATTCTAAGAACTTGTTATGCCAGGGTCAACTCCAACTCACCACTATGAAAGTCGTGATGTGTTTAAGGTTGTGCTCTACAGGAGAAACTTCTATCCCTATAATATGAAACGAGAGAATTTTCTACTAGGCAAAAAACCAGTCATGATCTCACTGATCGATTGTTCGAATCAGTAACAGAACTACTGTCTTGCGCTGCCACAGCTGTTGACCAAGCAAACTACCTCCTCTTTATCCCCTATTCCAGGCATCTAGTCATTCATTATCGATAACACTATAATCAAATTTATCCTTCTTGTCAGACTTTTTTTTAATTCTTTAAATTTAAAATTACACCAAACCTAGGACAAAAACAAACCAATCAAAGTCAGGAAATAGCTGTGGGTACAAATGACACAATGCAGGCCATGTCATGTCCAAATAATGTGGGTGAAGATATCATTCAATTACTAGACAAACTAACGAAAAAGCAAAGTAAATTAAGCCATGGGTTGGCAAGGAAAGACACAATGTATGCAGCCTTACACTATCTAGTGGAGACTAACAAAGAAACTATTTCAATAAACTATTGAAATATGACGTGATTAGGCAACTTTTCAAGGTTTTAATTACAATATTCAATCATTAGTTAAAACAAGAGCTAAATTATTTCTCCATGAGGAATTATATGCATTAGCTAAAGATTGGACACGTACTACTCCATTCACGAGTCATGATATACCTGATGCGTGAGAATCATGGCTACAGTCGGGGTAACAGAGCCTACCTTAAATAAGTCGAGTCCAGCTCGTCCAGACAACTTAAGACCAGCTCGTTCAGAAGACTTGAGTCTGGTCTGACGTGTGAGCATCATGTCTACATTCCATATAACATATCCTACCTTAGACAAGTTGAGTCCAGCTTGTCCGAATGATTTGAGCGTGGACAAACTTGAGTCTACTTGGCCGAGACGAACCAAGTCCAGTTTATCCAGACGACGACTTAGAGCAGATCTTCCTAAACCCTCGGTGAGTTTATTCAAGAGCATCATGAACCTTGTGTAACTTGCTTAATTGTTCCTTATTCAGACCTTAGTGATTGATACAAGTAACGAAATTTCGTTCTTAAGACCTCTAATCCGTGAGCATCAGGGGTGCAGTCGGGTTACAGAATCTACATACAAACATTTGAAGTCCAGCTCGTTTGTCCAGATGACTTGAGACCAGCTAGTTCAAGACGACTTTTGTCTGGTTTATCCAGACGAAGACTTAATCAGTTAATCCAGCTCATCCAGACAATTAAACTTTAGCCTGTCATACGCCGGCCGAAGTACAACATGTCTGAATCTAAGTTGTAGAATATTCTTCGGATGACTTGATAGAGAAGGCTACTTTGTAGACGTGATTTTCAATATTTTATATAGTTTACTTGCTAACCAGGATTATTATCTTATGCAATCTTTTTAGATCTCATTGACATTATTACTGATGTTTTAGAGTTGTATTTAGGCAAGTATTCCTCAAGTCTTCAGGAGTCTACTTGTTCCTTATACCATTAGGGTATCTTTTAGGCGTTGTATCTTATACAAGGCACCACAGAGAATGTTTATTTGGTGTGTGGTGTATAGTGTGTAATTAATCAAAGAGATGAATTATTCTCAAAATTGTTTTCTTTCTAAACCCTCTTTGAGTTTAGTTAAGGGCATCATAAGCTTGTGTGAATCAGTTAATTAACAAATTACTTTCTTGAGACTAATAGAGTAACAGATTATAGAATATATTCATGACGACAATATTAAGAAAGATATCTTGTGAGTTGTGAGGATATAATGATAATATTATAATATAGGTCTAGAATGTTCTTAGACTTATTTAAGAACATGAGGTTACATACCTATTAGGAGTTATTCTCTAGAGATGGTTTACTAAAAGGAGTTGCTATTGTATTCCTGTATAGATTGTACTCTGCCCCTAAACAGAAAATTACAGAGATTTAGGATTAGGGTAGCTGACTTCAAAAACCTTTAGGAGCCACTTTCTTTGACATGGCCCCTAAGGCCCTAATACAATGCTACTGTAGGGCTGGTGATTCGTTGCTGCGTCCCTATTTGTTGTTGTTTGATGCCCTTATTGCTGTTGTTCTATAGTAACTATCTTGTCAAGTTGTCCTTATGTCCTTACTTTATGTAATACTTATTTGACACATAATAATCCTACTCTAATAGGAATATGGTGGTCTCTTCAAACCATCCTCCTTAAGTTGTAGAGGTGAGGGTGCATATACCTAAACCTCTCCAAACCCTGCACTCAACAGGTTTTCTGACAAGTAAACTTTACAAGAGGAATTTCTAAAGTACATTGCTCTTCTCTGTCAGTTCAAATTCTCTTCTCTCTCAGTTCAAATTCTGATCCCTTCCTCTTCATCCATTTCCTCCTCCATTATTCACTCAATATCTTATCTCCCTCCCCTTCTTACACCATTGGGATCACAGCACCCCAATCTAAATCAACCACCACATTAATCAATTGTGACATGTCCAAAGGGAGTGCATCCAACACTCCTCATAGTAAAATTTGAAATGATTAGGGACATACAGTTGTGGCTAGAAGTTTCAGTTGGGATTGCCTTAAGGTGCTGAAACAGCAGCTGCAAACTGCAAAGACCCATTCGGGCAGCAGGGGGCCATGGCCCCTCCCCAGATTTCACTTATACTACATACTCTGTATAAAGAAGCATAACATCATAACAGCAGTTTAGCTTCGAAACATATTAGCTTGGTGCTTTTCCGAATTCACTTAAATATGTAGGCTCACCTTATTCCATGCCCCCTTCCCATCTGGCGTTTTCCCTCTCCAGCAGCACACTGCCTATTAAACTAAGTGGTAAAAATCATGGTATAAAAAATTTCTCAATCATGTCACTTATCAAAATTCATCATGAGATTTATCCCGTAGCCTATGGAGCTCTAAATCAAATATTTTGTCCAGGTGCTTATTTGGAAATCACATTTGTTAAGAAGCTCACATGAATTCTGAGCACTCCTCTTCGAATGCTAATAAAGTATTTAAGCACTTCTAGGTCAATGTGTCAAAAGTAATCGTTTCTAGATAGGTATCCTAGAGTCTTTCAGCTTCTTGGCGAGGTTATAATTCCATACTTAGCCATTTGGGCCCAGAATTAGCAGGTTGGCCATATAATACTATATAATATTGACGGCTTTTCTAATTACTGACTCAGTAACTTTTTTCTCCCCAAGTTCTCTCTGAATTTCCCTTCCCTGAGTTCCTCTCATCTTCACTGTCTGTCTCCTAAGCCTCTCCTCAACCCTACATGATTAAAATTGTCAGAGTACCAAGATAACAGTAAATTATTTGTAATCGACTATATCTAGAGTGATACTACACGAGATTACAGTATGTATATGATAGTATTAGTATGTACTATACCATTCTTGATGCACAATCTTCAGCAAGTGAAGCACCATGCGGAAAGTAATCCTTGATAGACTTGGGATCCCCACCTTTACTCGGATACAGGCACCATACCTTGGTTTTTCCTGATAAAGAAAACATCTTAGTGTCAAGAGAGAGCACTCAGAGCGATTGGCCTCCTGACAAGCTAAAGATAAAATGTAAAATCAGAGAATTAAGGTCACTGCAGAAGGTATGGCTTCTCAAAAGTAATAATTTCATTCAACGACTTGTACAGACAAGCCCTTTAAGGTCTTAACCTGGCCCTCACCAAATCAATACCCTGGTACTTCGTACTACTTTACTGCACTAGCACACAATAGTATAATAACGCATCACGACCATTAATCTTCTGTCAATTAATGATATACACCCAACCCCACCTTAGCGCAAGTGTGCGGGATCGTTTTGGAAGGCACGTGGTAATGTAATATATGTGTGTATTTCAAATATACCAGTATGGCATAAGTTGTAATGAATACAGCAAATATAAAAATGGTTTTCCTAATGTATGCGCACGGACACATATTAAACACAAAGTCTAGAAAGAGGTGAGTGTAAAGTATGTGCAACTCGATTAAAAGTCAAATACTGAATAGTCCACAGCAAAGCCCAAAGAGAAAAATGAAAAGGAAAAAAAAAACACTGCTTCCCCTGACATTTCAGTTCCCCTCCTCCCCACTTTCTCTCTCCTCCATCCTCTCTTCTCCCCTGCAGCGACTCACCACCACAACAACCTAATGACGGCCACCACATTCTCCTCCTCCACGAGCCCTACTGCTGCCTACCTCCTCTCTTTGCTTCATTGTTTTCTATGTCGGAAGCCACATCAAGAATGTTGTCATGCCGTCCACCACAATGAACAGATGGTTGTGCTGTGGAAATTTATTGCGGAGATCTAAGTAAGTAGTTTGACTCTAAAAATCAAAAGTGACATTTGTTGTCTTGAAAAGTAAATAAACTGGTTTTGAAAAGTAATCACCTTGGCCTTAAAATAGTAATGGAGCGATTTTTGAAAAGTAGCTGTGCTTTTTTTGGTAGTCGCTGCGAACACGAAGATGCAGCTTCGGAAGTTATGGAGAAAAGATAATTTCGCCGGAGAAACGGGGTAATGTAGGGGTGGCATGCTACCTTCGAGGGACTAGTAAGATGATGTCACCAGAAATCCAACGGGAAGGTTGCCGGAGAAGATGTAGGTGGGAGGAGAGAGAAATAATGGGTGGTTGTAGTGACTGGTGAAGAGAAGTTGATTGAAGAGGAATGAGATTTGAGGGTAGAGTACGGCTTGGGAATTCAAGTGCAATCATGGTGCACTAAGATCACCCAAGAGCAACAGCATGTTATCATTCTCTAGGAATTGTGAATTCATGAATTCTCGAGAATCTAATTAGTACCCGACATATGGCATAATTACACTTTGGGTGCCCGACATTCATCTAATACCATTTTCGGTGCCCCAAACTTAAACTATTGACATTTAGGGTGCCTAAATTGCCTAATTCCGTCAGTTTGGACCGTTAATGTGCTGACATAGTAGCTACTTTGTTGATGGATACAAATTAGTCAACTAATGCCTTACATTTCCCACGCCTCGTCTGCTAGCCCTCCTCCCACCCCACTCCCCATCTCCATCTCCATCACCATCACCATAACCATGCGTCCCTACAATCCTCGTCCACCGGCGACACCCCAACAATCGTCCAAAAACTCCCTCTCCCACACGCTACCCGCCCGCTACCCCGACAAAATCACTATCTCCTCCCACTCATTTCTCTTCACGTCAAACCTCTCCATGCTCCCCACCCTGCTCGGCGCCGCCCAGAACATCATGTGTTTGTCCCCGCCCCCCCACCACCAAAATACTTCCTATTTCTTTGGCTTGGTATACCGTCCTCTAATAACACCCTTATCCCCTGCCGTTCGATCTAGATCGTGGGTGTGATGAGGGGTGTTGTATACTCTTGAAGAACCTTGTCACAGGGGAAACTGCAGCAGTGGAGCCTGTGGAGGATGTTATAGGAGTGGGGAGTTGATGACTTATTACTATGTGTCTGCATGGTCGATTTTGGCGAGGAGATGACGGAGCTGGAGACGGTGGAGTTGTTGAGTGGGTGGAAGGAGGTGATGCCGGTTCGGGGGGTTGAACGTGAGGTTGAGGGAGGCGAGGTTGTTCTTGGATGCGCTGTTGATGGGGAAGAGGAGGGTGGTGATGTCAAATCCCGGCGTGCTGGGTGCGGTGGGACGGTGATGTAGGGTGAGTGTTTGAGACATAGGTGATGGTGAGGTACTGTGATGAGAAAGAAGAAGATGGAGACGAAAAGGATGGTTTTTTTTATTATTTATTTATTGAACAAAGAGGATGCGGGGGCTTCTGGTTAATGGGTTAAACGAAATGAGGAAAATTAATTATGGATTAATTTTACTTTGAAGTGTTGTTTACTAGCTAATGAGAGGTTAATCACAAAAATCAATGTTAATTGTTCAAAAGTGACGGCCACATCAGCACATTAACGGACCAAACAGACGGAGTTACAATTTAGGCACCCTAAATGTCAATAGTTTTAGTTTGGGGCACCCAAAATGGTATTAGTTAAATGTCGGGCACCCGAAGTGTAATTATGCCATATGTCAATGTTTGCCCATCAGCACATTAGGAAAAAATATAGAGAGCACAAAGAACATGTCAAAAAAAAAGGGAAAAACAAGAGAATACAAAAGAAGAAAACAAATGAAAGTAGCATATGACTTTAAGATGATTGGTTACCACAATGAAACCAAGTACGACAATGTCACTTAAGTAGGCCACAGAAAGGTAAGCCCTATTAAGGCCAGAACTATTTGTTGCATAAACTACACAATGCATAACCCATATGCATATATAAGTCATGACCTTCTGATGAGAAAAATCTCCACCACTTAGTGCATAACTTCAACATATAGAGGTGCTACCGCATTTATTTTACTGAAGAACATAATTAGAGATTAGAAATTCCACTGTTTGCCTGAGTTGTTTATCAAAATTAACCAACATTCTGAGGACAAATTAAACAGAACCTAAATCTCTTGGTCAAGTACCATGACTGGGTCAGCAGATACTATGAGATGTTAATACAAAAAAAGTAAGCTACAGCAGACATGATCAGTGGATGTTAGCGAGCTATATAGCAACATAAGGGATACCATGTAGGCACCATTTATTGGCTAAGCACCCAGGGAAAACCACCTCACCAAAAGCAACACTAGCCAGGAAGTCAACAGAAAGGATCATTACCTAGATAGGATCTTATGAAAATCATTGTAAAACCAAAAAGCAACTTGATTGAAAGTTTAATTTACCTGCTTTCCTGAATTCATTCCACATTATGTCTTCGTGTTCAACAATACCAAAGAGGCATAATGTTGCCGCATGAACTCCAAACACTTGCCATAACAGCTTCCCTGTATTATTTTGGCGAAGAAAGTCCTACAAAAAAATTAATCTGACGGTTTAGTCACAGCAGAATGCTATGTGCATCAGCAAGTTAAAACCAATGGATCGCTCATCAGAAATAATAGAAGAACAAACCTTAGGATGCATGTAGACCCAAAATCTAACACCACGCCATAATGGACAAGGTTTGACTTTAGAACACATGCAATCTTCAAGAGCAAGCCAACACTGGAAAACAAAGAAAGTTATTAATAAAAAGATATACAGAATTAATTATGATAACAAGGACAAAGAAACTATAACAGATATGTCATACTTTTCAGTGATAGCTCAACGGCAAATTAAACCAGAGATAGGGGTAAAAGCCATAATATAGAGAAGCTGACATGTGAGTATGAAAGGAAACAATAACAAGAAGAATAAAGATCAGATACCTTTTGACAAAGGTACCCTCGACTACCAAGCAAGCGACAAGCTATCTGTCGGGCTGAAAAGAACTGGAACTTCTTATCTGACTCACTCAAGGCGTGATAGGCTGCTCTATGTTTCTTATCTTCTTCAACTTTAAATTCGCCCTGAACCAGAAGAATAAGTATAAGACATGACTGAGCTTAAGTAATTCCATCCCTGATTCCCTATCATAAGTGAATTGGATTATAGAAAAATGAACAAGTCCCTTATCTTGTTGATGATGAACTTACCACATAGTTCCGTTTAAAATAATGTGCACTAGTTACTAACATGAGAAAGGTAATATTCATAATTAGGGACATGGAAAACCATCAACACAAAAATCATAACACCCACAAACAATATTTATATTCAACACTTTGTTATGCGGATAGAACTAAGAGCCTCATAGTAGTATATTCTAGAACTTGCAATAAAAAAGCTTTTTAAGATATTTTGTTATGCGGAGGAGTCGTTCCAAAGAACAAAGTACTAGTCATTATCACATTTCATCTTCTCTTCAAGATTAGCAGTAATCCAACTCTTCACAGACATAGTGATTGAGGTGCAACCGTACATGAAAATTTCAGAATACCATAAACAACAAAGGATAATAACTGAAACTTCTATCACCTACACATGCAAAGTGCGACTATCAATGTTCATTTCCTAGACAGCATACATCCTCCACCAGCAATCTTAAACTAGTCACGTCTTTGTGGAAGTAAATAATTCTTTGTTGCATATGCTTAACATCAATCAATAACCAAATGAAACTACAAATCAAAACTTCTTTTGTAAAACTATCAACCAAACACTAAGCTAGCCAACCTCTCATAAACTCTAACATCCTAAATATACCGAAAGAAAAAAGCATTAGCTGATCAACCAAATACTAGAAAAGAGTATGAGGCCTCGATTTACCAAAATCATGTCATTACAAAAAAAAAAAAAAAACATCTTCTGCCACAAAACATACAATCATCAAAATTAGGCAAACACCCAGAAACCACATTGACAAATTGTCTCCAATCTCCATTTGTATAGCTTTTTTATGGAACTTAAACCGCACAAAACCATAAACAAGCTTTACTTAATTAAGCAGATACTAGAACACAAATTCTTAGTAAAGAGCGTCTACTTTTACTCCCTCCAAGCTAAATCAACCCAAGCTTCCTGAAAGCCGAAGTCAAAACAGAGATACATATCCCCTTACTGGGCTAGCATGGCTCCATCTACTTTCATGGTAAAAATAAAAATAAATAAATAAATGAAAAAGTGATCTCTCCCATGACATTATGTACTAGAAACTTGTGGTTAGCTCGAGTGGCTAGAGCTCTCTTACCCCAAGATGAGGTTGAGGGTTCGATTCTTATCAGCAACTTTGTGCGCACATTTCATACCAAAAAAAAAAATGTATACAATGCCGCCATTTTCCATAATCATACCACATCCCTACAACAAACAATCAACTTGTTCTACAAAGCATGCAACCATCAAAATCACGCAAACACCCACAAACCAAAAGAACAAGCAGGTCCCAACAACACAAGAACACAAGAATGCTGAAAAGACATACGACGAGACGACCACCATTGCCGCCAAAGCTCATAAGGGCATCAGACTCAGCCTCCAAAGACTTCAAGTAAGCAATGGCATCGACAACGGAAGCGGGAACAGGGGAGGTGGTGCCCCACCCTTGCCACTCCTGCAGAGTTATGGTCCCATCAACTGGGCCACGTTTGGCGGGAGGAAGTGAGGTGGACCTTGGCTTTGACAAGCATGTGAAGTAGCCATTGTTGTTAGTTGTGTTTTTGGAAGAGTGTTGGTCCATGTGAATGTGGGTGGTCAAGGGGAAAGCAGAGGGTGGGAGTGGAGAAAGGAAGGGAGTGCATTTGTGCTTTAACAAAGACAGAGCTCTGCTTTGTGACAACATCAAGGGCCAATGTGGTTAGATTCTGTAGGGCTTGAGATGGCTTGTGGACTATGGTTCGGACTTCTGTGCCTTATCAATTAGGCTTGTGGGAAAATAAGCTCCCCATGAGACACGATATCGGCCTATAAGTTATGTAATTTAGGTCGTCGTCTTGATAAGACGATGTATTAGCCTATGTATTATATGATTTATGTTATTGTCTCGAGAAGAGTCGATATTGACCTATATGTTATGTAATTTAGATCGTCGTCTCGATTTAATATGATATCGACCTATTTAATATGAGATTTTGGTTGTCGTCTCGATGAGACACGATATCCACCTATTTGTTAGGTAATTTAGGTCGTTATTTTGATGAGACATGGTATTGACATGTTTCTTGGGTGCTCTTGGATATTCCACGTCATTTGTCCAACAGTGTGTGTCTTTGTATTTGTTTGATTCTTGTTATGAAAGTCCTCTACGTGGAGTTGTGATGTGATGTAGTCTCTTGTGTAGTGTGGGGCTTTGATATGCTTTGCTATGTTTCTTACATATATGTATGGGCTTTGCAAGATCATTACGATAGGGAACTTGGAGGCATCAAGCATGTTTCTAAATACGTTGTTGGGTCGTTACCATCATCTCTTATGTCTTGTGGAGGCCTTTAATTGTCACGCCCCGAAAACTTACCAGATTTCCAGTGCGTAACATCTTCATTCACCTGTCAACATATTCTCCAACCATACGAGACTCCTCTTGTTCAAAACAAAACAGTGGAACACCTTACTTCATGTATACATCCAAAAGTATTACATACTTCGTTTCATTCGTCTTTTAGGTTCTTGCAAAATACAACGATGTTACTAACTTATAGACTAAACGAGACTATGCTCGGTAAAGAAAACTATAGTCTACAAGATTACTAGCCTTCTTCCTTTACTTCACGCTATACACAGTCGAGTTCGATTCCCTTACTCATTACCTGCATCAGTCAGAAGAATATTGGGATGAGCAAACTTATGCTCAGTAAGTATACTGTAAATACTCTAATCAGATCAAGTATAGGTTCATAATGAAAATATTCTTATTCTTAATCATCGACCAATTAGGTCCTTAGATGTCGTACTCGATAAATACTTCTCAAACCATATAAGAACTTTTGACACTAAAATCATATAAAATTTCATCAGTTTCACGTAACTTCTATCGTTTTCTTAAAATAGAATGTTAGATGCTAAGACCACAATACTCCCGTGGCAGGGTCTTAATCGACAGTCACTATACTCCCGTAACCAGGGTCATAATCATATCTCACTATACTCCCGTGACTGGGTCTTTATATTGTCGATAATATGTTCATATTTAGTTGTTCTTTGGGACCCGCTCTGGTCCTTAGCCGAGATCATCATTCATAGCATCTGACATCCAGCTCATAATTTCATAAAATCATAAATTGAGTGCTTTCGTAAACATATAGCATAGTAATAGTTAATATAATATTTTCATATATTAATACTTTAGTAACCAATCAGCTGAAGCAAATCTCATCAAGCACGCATCAATTATAATATGGGATGAAGCAACAATAACCCGTAGGCATGCCAATGAAGCCGTTGATCGTTGTTTAAGATATCTTATGGGGATCGAAGCACCATTTGGCGATAAGGTTATGGTATTTGGCAGAGATTTCAGACAAGTTCTTCCCGTTATTCCAAAAGCTAAGGTACAAGAGTTCAAACAGTAGATCCGTGTTTTGTAAGATCAGTATTATGGAAACACGTTCATGTACTTCGTCTCACAGAAAACATGAGATCCAGACTAGATGCCGAATTTGCTTCGTTTTTGTTAAGAGTTGGAGATGGTTGTGAGCCTACAATAAAAGAAGACATGATAAAATTACCCCCACAAATGTGCATTAAATCAAGAAATGAACGTTCAGTTGATGCTTTGATTGATGCAATCTTCCCCAATTTGAGCGAGAATGCGTGTAATGCCGCCTATATGGTTCAAAGGGCTATGGTGGCTCCAACAAATAGTGACATTGATGCCCTCAATGGCATGATCGTGAATAAGTTTGTTTCAAGAGAGAAGATTTATCACTCTTATGACTATGTTCTAGAGGATCACAGGAATTCGCACACATCCGAGTTCCTGAACTCATTGTCTTTTGGTGGATTACCACCTCATGTTCTCAAACTCAAAGTTGGCCTGCCTATCATGCTTCTGAGAAAGATTGATACGAGTCATGGGCTTTGTAATGGTACCAGGTTACTGATTTGCCAACTTATGGACCACTTGATTGAAGTGGAAATATTGACGGGTCATTGCAAAAGAGAACCATTTTTTATCCCCACGCATCCCTTTAAAGTCTGCTAAAGATGTAAGGTTGCCTTTCGAAATGATACGCAGACAATTTCCTGTTTAGTTGTGTTTTGCGTTGACAATTAATAAGTCGCAAGGCCAAACTATTCCTCATGTCGGGGTGTATCTTCCAGAACACGTGTTCAGTCAAGGTCAGTTATATGTTGCACTTTCAAGAGGAACATCGTAACAAACCACGAAAAAATTGGTTACAAAGGGTGAATTTCGCGGAAAAGATGGAGTATACACTAAGAATGTTGTTTATAAAGAAGTCTTCCAACGTGATGCAATATAATTCTATATATCTCAGGTATCCATAATAACACATATCTTAATGATTTATATTAGTACAACTCTCTATTTATAATTTTGTGCTTTTTTCCAAGGAATCCACACACTATTCAGCAATGTCCAAAGGAATTTCACACCTTATCTATTTCGCTTATTTGTAGTTTGGCTTTTGTAAATATATGACTTTACTTTTATGACATTTGCATTTGCATTATGTATGAACAAAGGAACTTTTTATGTATGACTTTTGTAAATATATGACTTTTTATTTATGGCTTTTGTAGTCTGGCTTTTGTAAATATATGACTTTTATGTATGAACAAATTAACACAGATTTGCCAGATAACATATGTCTTTCAAGTCTAGCATGTTTTTTTGTGGACGCCGCAGGTCCGCACGCATTGCGTGCACTTGCAAGCTAGTTTCTAATATATTTGTGCCTATTTAATCAAATGCGGCTATAAATGAAAATGTGGATTAAATTAATTAACTTAGATCGTCGTTCAATTGCTATTCCAGGAAACCAAGCTTGCCTTGGCTCATTACTCCGTCTAGACTTCATCATTAGGCGTTTAAGACAATGTGACACATTGGGGTGTCTACAGTTTGATTACATATACCCACTAGATTAAAACCCCTCTAAAGTGAACCTAAAAAATCTACATCATAGTAACACAGTATCCATACACAACAAACACAAAATCACTTCTTTTGAGTCTTACTCGACTTTCTAGTACCACCAACTATTTTCTTTAATTTAGTTCTTTCATTTTAAGTTCTTTTTTTGCATTCGATTTCCAGGTGCTTTGCCCTTCCATCGTTCTTTACCAGCATCAACAGATTCAACAATAGTCAGGACTTAAGGTGATCCAAGTGCGATTGGATCAAGTTTCGAAGAAGTTTAGAAGTCGCATTGAGGAGCAGCAGCTCGACTCGAGTGGGCCTCGAGTGGTCGTCGAGCGAAAACAAACAGGATGACGAGGAAGGCTGACGAGCAGTGTCGCTCGACTCGAGTAGTTTTTCACTCAACTCGAGTAAACCTCGCTCGACTTGAGCGAGATTTGTTTTCGCGAGATTCTTTTATTTTTCAGCAAGTTTCCTTATTGCTTTAGGTTTCTTTATTGTATACGTTTTATCTTCCCTATTTAAAGCTTTCTAGGTTTATTGTATTCGTTAGACTTTGCTTTATGAAAAACTTGTGAGGTTCACAAAGATCGTTTAGATCAAATTGGGTTGAGATTGACTACAACTTTTGACTAATTCTTGAACTGCGATTCAGTTTAGTGGGTTAATATAGATTGGTGTCTAGGGTTAATCCTAGTTCACAATCTATAGGTCTAGATTGTGTTCATATCATTTATTTTAATTGTTAAACACATCAAAAACATAAAAACACATACTTTTAGTTTTAGGGTTTGAGAGTTTATTTGGTGCGAATCATATTGTTTAAGTCTTCCGCTCGCGTTCGCATCATAAGGCCTGAAATCTTTCATATCACTCAACATCAATGTTGCTCAAACATCCATTTTATAATAATTCCCATGTGAGAGTTGCAAGCACAACCACACGTAACAAATCACATCAAAGAGTTCAGTTATGTAAACATGAAGAAAATATTAGTCATGTGCATTATGAATTGTGACCATATACACAATGGAGTAGAGATTTATGTCGCCTTTTTATGTCTAGCACATAATTGTGCTTTCACTGTTGGAGACACGGTCTTTTATGATTGCAGGGTAGTACCAGTTAGGTGGCTCGTACTTTGAACTTCCTTAACAATTCCGTGGATTCTATCAACGATGCTTTCTTGTGATAAGTGGTTATATCTCTTTTTGACCCATTTTGCCTTATCAACCCTAGGATACATCCAAATACGAGTCAAGGCAATTATAAGCAAAAATACATGTGCCACTAACCTGTAAGTAATGTAGCTTTAGTAGTTTTTATAAAGAGACTACATCTTAACAACTAAATAACACAAATTCCTAGTTCTTTTATTAGTGAAATATTAATAAAACTGAAGGTGACTACCCACCCGACAAACCCCGATTTGTCGGGTTTTAATTACTTTAATTAAAATACCCACAAGACCTTAATAAATTGCATGCATGAATCAAAGCTACCAAAGCAATTAAATCACATTTAACTTACATTGGTTTGGGTGCTAT
>CAAKMY010075012.1:0-10471 GCA_901111285.1 Corrigiola litoralis | reverse complement strand
TAGATACTCAAATCACAAAACCCCCTTTTAATTGTGACATTAAATAGCGTAAACAACCGTTTTCAGTGGATTCGACCCGACTTATCACTAATACTTAGGTATAGTAAAAGTTGGAAAAAATTTGACATTGACACACACGACTTTCTCCTGCCAATTAATAATAGAAGATTGAATGTACTTCTTGTCAAATTGTATGAGCAAAATGCACTATTTACATGGGAAGATTTTACATAGAATGTACTAATACATTTACCTTTATAAGATTATTTTAGGACTATGTTATCGTGTGAGTTGTTATAGCCGTATGCAATTTTATACTACACTATAAATTACAACAGGGGGTGTACACAATGCAATATAACCTAAACCAAATAGTTAAACTTGAAAGACACACAATCTCATATTATTGAAATAAACCATTTTTTTTATATCTAAAATATTCATATCAATATGTAAAATAGATTAATAAAAGACCAATTAAATCTTTCAAATATTTGATTTGTTTTGGCTGAATTTTATTCAAATAAAAAGACTTTAAATGATCAAGTATGTTCAACTGAATCTAGACAAAGATATCCAAAAGATCAGTATGTGAAACAGAATTAAAGAGAAAACAAAGTACCCTTGAACCAATTTTATGGTAATGGTGTGGTGCATGCCAAAAAAAGAAAAAGAATCAAACCGAGCCAATTCACTATACAAATAGAAAACCAAAATAAGATTTGTACGCTACGTTTTGGTTTACGGTATGAACCATACAACAATTGTTTTGGTGCATAATCATACAACATTTGTAACATGTGACTAACTACAGAGTACTTTGTAATAAAAAAAACTTTCCCTCTAGAGTCTTCTCTTCATAGGGCGATCTTCCTAGTTTCTTCTGGATTTTCTTCCTTCTAGCCACCCTTTCTACTAAAACTAAAAAAAGAAAAAGTAAGAGACTGTGTAGTTGATCTAACTGAAGCTCCAGAATAACATGGACAACCTACTGAAGATGAGAAGAAGGGAACCAAGGAAGCACTCAACTAGGTGATTGACGATAATGATGATAATGACGACCCAACTAATCTTTGCCTTATTGGACGTATGTGGACATCACGACAAATAAATCCCAAAGCTTTGGTTGATACTATGTCCTTGGTATGGAAACCTATACATGGCATGGAGGGAGAAATGGTGGACAAGAAGACCAAGACATTCATGTTTCGTTTCTACAATGAAGGTGATAAGGCAAAATTCTTAGAAAATCAGCCATGGCACTTTGTACAGCACCTGCTCATCCTCAATGAAATGAATGGAGAATTAAAGCCTTCAGAAGTACCTTTATTTTCTGTTCCTTTCTGGCCAGAGTATACGATCTCCCAATCAAGGGTAGAATGAATATTGATAATGTTACATCAATGGGGAATTTAACTTGCATTGTTGTTGGGGTTGATAGCAATGAACTCCCTGAAATTAATCGCGGAATGAGAATTACAGTACTTTTGGATATTAGAAAACCTCCTAATGACTCTATTTCTCTTAATATGAGGGATGGGTTACAAAAGAAGGTCCCTATAGCTATGAAAAGCTACCCGTGTGTTTGCTACACGTACTTGTGGTCATTTTGGACATGGAGATAAAGATTGGACGCTCCGCATGGCTAGCAGAGATGCTCCACTGAAATATGTCTCTTGGCTTAGTTTATCACGTTGGAAATTAGAGCGAAAGGAGGAAGACCGAACTGACATGCTTACTAATAAAGGGCGAAATTTGTTTGATGATGGAAACTGTCTGGAGAAAAACATTGAACGTGATGATAATGTTCAAAAGATGGTGGAAAGCTTGCAGAGGGTTTCAATTTTTAACAGCGATGGGAAGAGAGCAAAGGCTATGCAGGTAACAATTGGTGAATGTGATGTGGTGGAAAAGGAAACAAACAATGCAGATGGAGCTGAGATGATCACACTTTTGAACAAAGTTTCATTAAAATCGCATCCTAGTCCACAAATAGCCAGTTGACCATAAATAACCAGAAATCCACAAAAATCTAACCATACTACTGTCAATTCCTTAAATTCCACAAAATCCTCAAGCATAGCAAACGGAGTAACAAGGACGGAAGATGTAGAGGAATGTAATGAATAGGAGAACATTGTCACATGTGAGCCGATTAATTTCCATCTACCACAATACACAAAACCCCATGACTTATCCCAAAATAAGCCTCCCTCTAAAGGTGGTCAGCTATCCCCAAAGGCGAAAACGGCTTATTAAGGCCAAAAATTATGGAGGGTAGTCTGGTGGGCTAGCCTTTACATGAGAAGTTTATAAGGGCTGGACAAAAGAGAGGAGGAGGATAAAATCATGTCGGAAAGCTAAAGGGGGGTAGAAAGTTTTGTTTCAAAGAGATCGAGGCTTTAACCTGCATGTGCTATGTAGTAAAGGCGGGCATAATATGAAAGTAGCGGTTGTTGGTATTTGCCAACCCCTGGAACAACCATGAAAAATAGTTGGAACTGTCGGGGTTGGGCAACTGCTGGACAGTTAACACACTTCGGTCATGGCTAGAGAGATCGCTCAAATATTGTCTTTTTGTTATGGAATCCATGGTTGATATGCTTGTCAATTAGATAAGGTGAAGAGGAAATGAGGAAATGTGGCTATGATGCAGGGGTATGTGTAAGTAGTGAACGGAACTATAGGGGCATTGGTTTTTCGTGCAATCTTCATCCTATATCGTGGGATAAACATAATGTTTTGGCTGAAACTAGAGATGACAATAATGTAGTTATGTGGGTTGCAGCAGGTATGTATGGTTGGGCAGATAATAGCTAGAAGCGGCATACTTAAGACCTTATTAGAACCTTAAAAGCCCGCTATAATCCACCTTTTGTTAGCTTTGGATACTTTAATGAGATTACTAGCCTCCATGAAAAGGAAGGGGGAGTTGTTCATAGAGGGAGGTAGATGGATGAGTTTCGTGACGCTATTGATGACTGTCACCTATATGATCTTGGTAGTGGAGCAGATAAGTTTACTTGGCAAATAGGAAGGAATTAAAATACAACAGTGCGAGAATGACTTGATCGTTTTCTTGCAACTAAAGATTGGTGCAGATTTTTTCTTGGGTACAGTGTTACCCATTTTCCTATGCACAACCATGAACACTGAGAGACTCCATAGGAGCCACATCTTATCTAGTAAAAGCCCTTCAAGTTCGAGCCTTTATGGTTATCATATGAGGAATGTCATAACATTGTCAAGCTGAGATGGAAAGATATAGTAGGCAACCAACTCCGGAAGATTGTCAATTTTACCAAGGGCGTGAGCGAGTGGGAAGAACATGTATTCTAGGAGAGGAAAAATAAGATCACTACTACTTAAAAAGAGTTGAAATGTCTCTAGAAGTTGCCCATGTAAGGGATATTATCATGAGATGCAAAGGCTTTCTGAGGAACTTGATAAACTGCACAGGGAAAAGGAATCCTTTTGGCACATCAGCGCTAGAACAAATGAAATTCGTGATGGTGATAAAAACACCGCCTATTTTCATCATAAGGGGAGTCAACGACGAAAGAGAAATCACATTCAAAAGCTCGTGAACGATGAAGGTGTTTCGTGTGCAGAGGAATGTAATATTCTGCAAATTATTGAGAAATATTACAATGATATATTCTCCACATCCAGCCCTTACAATATCGAGGAGGCTCTTTTTGGAATCACCAAATCTATTACACCTGATATGAATGCAGAATTGAATAGGGCTCTCACAGTGGAGGAAATTTTGGAAGCTCTAAGCCAAATGCATCCCAAAAGGCGCCTGGACCAGATGGTCAGCATGCTCTATTCTTTCAGAAGTTCTGGTATATTATTGGCCCGAATGTTGTGGATATTTTTAAAAGTTGGTTGGCAAGTCGTGTTGATCTCAGAAGCATCAACAAAACCAACATTTTTTTGATTCCAAAGGTAAAGAATCCTACCATGATCACTGAATTCCGCCCCACCCGCCTATGCAATGTGATTTATATAATAATCTCCAAAACTTTGTCTAATCGTTTGAAGAGCTTGCTCCATGTTTTGGTTTCATAAAATCAAAGCGCCTTTATCCCGGGGTGACTAATTACTGACAACGCTCTTTTGGCTTTCGAGATTTTCAATTGGATGAAAAGGAAGAGGTCCGGAAATCGTGGTTCTTTTTCTCTTAAAATCGATATGAGTAAGGCCTACGACCGTATAGAGTGGTCTTTTGTTGAGAAGACGATGGAGAAAATGGGGTTTGGGAGCACTTGGATTTCAAGAATCATGGATTTCTTGAGAACTGTGTCATTTTCTTTTGTTTTGAATGGCAAAGTCAAGGACTCAGTTGTTTCTTCACATGGGCTTCGACAAGGTGACCCCATTTTCACCTTATACTTTTATTTTATATATGTGATGATGCTCTTTCCACTTTGCTGACAAAAGCTGCAGGTGAAAAAGAAATACATGGGGTGAAGGTCTGCAATGGTGCGCCAAGCATATCCCACCTCTTCTTCGCTGACGATAGCGTCATCTTTGCTAGAGCAAATCTCCAGGAAGGCTTAAGAATTGTTGACGTTCTTCAGGTTGAAGATCAACTTTGAGGAATCGGATTTTTCCTTTAGTGCTAATGTCACAGCTGATGTTAGGCATGCAGTGAAGAGCATTCTACATGTTCGTGAAATCGACCGACACGCAATTACTTGGGTCTGCCGACAATTATTGGAAGATAAAAAACGCCATTTTTGCAGGGATTAAGGAGAGGATATGGAAAAAGCTTCACGGATGGAAATAAAAACTTATCTCAAAGCCAGGTAAAGAAGTTCTTATAAAAGCGGTAGCGCAATCCATACCCACATATGCTATGTCCATCTTTCGACTACCTGACTCTTTGCTTGAGGAAATTCAGTCATTATTGGCCCATTTTTGGTGGGGAGCTAAAGGTAATGAGCGGAAAATCCATTGAAAGTTGAGAGACGCTATGCTTGCCAAAAGCCATGGGTGGTATGGGTTTTCGTAATATTAAAATATTCAATCAAGCTATGTTGGCCAACCAATGTTGGCGACTTATGCTGGATCATCTCTTCAGCAGAGTAATTTTCAGGCTAAATATTACAAGAACAGTGACTTTTGGAACTCTTAAAGAGGCGGTGCACCTAGCTATGCATGAGGGAGTATTTGGGGTGCTAAATCCCTTTTACCTGAAGGATTGAAATGGAGAGTAGGAAATGGATGTGATATAAAGGTGTGGAAAGATGTGGCTGCTTGGGAATTCTTCCTTCATTGTTACCACGCCCAAGCCTGGTCATAGTCATGACCCTATGTTGCAGGCGTGTGATCTTATCGACATTGAAAGAGGAGGGTGGAAAGATGATGTGTTGGATGATACTATGCAGGAGGAGGATGGTAATCGCGCTCGTAGTCTTGTCTTTAGTGATTCTTTGCCAAATGATGTGAGATTTTGGTGGCCAAATAAAAATGGGATTTATATTGTTAAATCCAGCTACTGGCTGGGGACTTTAGGCCATGATATGGCTTGGAAGCTACTACATGGGGAGGCTGGTGATGATGATTGGCAGATTATTTGGAGTCTTGACACTCCTCCTAAGCTAAAGCACTTTATTTGGCGAGCTTGTATGGAGTCTTTATCCGTTAAAGAGCGCCTTTGGAGGAAACATATTGTCTCTGATAGTACATGTACGTGGTTTGTGAGGTAATGCTAATGTAACAATAATTCATGCACTATTTGAGTGTACCACAACCCGAAATCTATGGTCGGATGACAATTTTACTTCACTTCGATTGGTTGGCCCATGTGATTCTTTTATGGACATGATGGAATTTATGATGCAGAAGCTGCCGTTTGAGAAATTTCGCGATTTTTTGGCAGTTACTTGGATTGCTTGGATGTGTAGGAATCTTCGGGTCTTTGAACACACTACTTCTCACATAAGAACAATTGTGGATGACTTGATTAAGTATGTTAGGGACTACAATGCTTACGTAAAAAGCACGAATCCGAAACTCCAGCAAGGTCCCGTTACCTCTCTTCCAGATTGGTTTCACATAATGGTTGGGTCGGGCTTGGCGTAGCTATTAAAAATCAAAATGGAGAGCTCAAAGCTATTGCTATAAAGAGGCTGAAAGGACAATGGACTGCTGAAGTTGCCGACACTGTAGTTGTAATCTTTGGTGTCAAGATAGCAAAGGAGAGAGGATTTTCTATGGAGGAGGTGGAATCCGATGCTCTAAGCGTAATCCAAAAAATTGTTGCTGCACCTAGGATACTTTCTTCTCTTGGCACTTGTACTTGATAGTATCCTAGCTTTGGAAGGAGGCTTTTCGTCTTTCTCGTGTAGTCATGTAAAGCGGGTAGATAATTCTTTGACAAACTTTGTTGTCAGACTTACTCCTCCTAATGAGAAGGAGCTTGTATCTTTTGACAATTTTCCGCAGGGTATTCTTGCTCTAGCTGCATTTGACTTTGTTTAATACTCCAATAACTCCCCCTCCCCTACTTTGGTACTCAAAAAAAAAAAAAAAAACCTAAGAACTACTTTGTCACTTTCCTTGTCCAGATTCAGTTAAACAAGCTGGCCCACAACCAGCTCAGGTAGCTCAATCTACATATATTCGACGTGATGTTTCATACAATCATACTCCTACATAATCAATCAAGCAAAGTATTCTCTAACCACCAAAAACAAATCCAAAAAAAAAAAAAAAAAGAAACTGTACACCCTGGCCCGTGGGTAACGTGGCTAGCAATCACTCCAATACATATGGCCCCAGCTCCACAGTTTCCCTTACGTTCTCAACGGCTACTTTCGTCGGTCACAAATATCTAACGCTTCATTTTTAGACACACCACACTTTATCCAATCAACAATCAAGTACTTTATAACATAAAGTTCGAAATACACACCAATATCACACGCTACAAACACAAAAATGAGTAAATGCACCCCTCTCTTAAATCCCCCCTAATCTTCTCAACTTCTCCTATCTAGCAGTAGTACCAACTAACTAACTGTACGTAACAAACAAACACAAAAAAACAACCAACCAACCAGACACCAAAAAGCCTGTTACTAGATTTGAGAGATGGAGTTCAGTGCTTTCCTGACTTCACTGGGTACTTCATTTATCATATTTGTAGTGCTTATGTTACTTTTTGCATGGTTGTCTAGGAAGCCAGGCAATGACGTTGTTTACTACCCGAATCGCATCCTTAAGGGTCTTGGAGTACCCGAGTCCAGGACCCGTAACCCTTTTTCATGGATCAAGGAGGCCTTCTCTTCTTCTGAACAGGATATCATTGCAGCCTCCGGTGTTGATACCGCTGTTTATTTCGTCTTTCTTGGCACTGGTAAGTCGTATTCTTAACTCATGTGTTTATAGGTCGTCTATGGTTTCGACCAATTATTAATTGAAGAGAGGGATTTTGGTATATATGGAAAATATCCGAAACTCAAAATTGATAAAACCATGTAAATCATATAAAAGTATGCAAAAAGTCTTGGGAGAGACAGTCTTAAGTAGACGGGGCCATGTTGGCCCAACAAATGATACATATGTTTCTAATTTGATTTGGGTTTGTTGGTAGCTTGAATTGATTTCGCTTGGAAGAAGCTCTATTACTTTTATTATAAAATTAAACGGTACTCTCTAAGAAGTTGTGATCGGCTTATTGGGCTGGTATGGCTCGGTCTACTCTTGAGAACTAAAAGACGAAAAAGATATTAGTTGTCTCATTGTCTGGTTATGACAGATTAATAGGGTGGTCCACAATTTTTCCAATCTTACGTTAAAATAATATAGTTAGTTACTAAATTTGTATAGAGAACATGAAAATTTTTGTAGTCTGTTGTTTTACATGACTATTTTGTTTTTGAAGTATTTGTATTCTTTTTCTGGTTACTTTTCCCTCTAACAGAATTAATGGTATAAGAGGAAACTGAACTAAAGAAGTCATGTTATTTTTACTTTCGCTTTTGTCTATTTCCTGGTGTAGTTGGGCCATACATTACTTGTAAAAATATCAGTTGTTACTTTCCATTTCTGGGGCTATTTTGTTTGAGACTAGTAACTTACAGGTGCCGGAGAGACCGTCTTATTTATCTTAAAAGTAGACCGAGTAAAATTGATCTAATTTGACTTGGGTTTAGAAGAAGCATGAGTTAACTCGTCTACATTCATGATAAAAAGTAGAAAGTCTTTTTTGAAGCATATTTCTTGGAAGACTTTCTGAGTTAGTTGTGTGCGTGTAGTGTTTAGCATATTTCTTTTTTTTTTATCTGAAGCAGGCTTCAAGTTTCAAGTCAGAATAACTTCTTGTATTTGTTTTTGTAGTTTCTTAAGCCAACTGCATTTTGACTGAGAACTAAGTATTTAAATTAGCAAAGTTAAGACTTAACAGCTAGCATACAGTGTTTGAACCCCAGAGGCCTATATGCTCGACCTTTGTAAAACAAGAATCTTTTGCCTTTCTTTGGGTACTTCAAGAAAGTTCAGCAAATTGGTTTTATTGGCATTTCTTATGTATTTTATAGACGTTGTACTCGGTTAAAATGGGTGCAGCACTCTGACTTCTTTTTAATTGCTTTAAATGACTGCATCAATATAATTTCTGCTGTCCGAGCCGTAATATCAACTTAATAGCAAATTTGAGATAAATCAGTGGCTTTGGATGTATTTGGAACTTAGGCCCTGTTCTTTAGGACTTATTAGACCTGAGACTTATCCGAATTCATCTTATTTTTGGTGAATTTATTTTTGCTAAATCAGTGGCTTTGGATGTTTTTGAGGAAGCTCCGGATACTTTATGTCAGCTGAACTTATTTCTGGTGTCTCTTTATAAAACTACAGCTTTCTAATTTAATTGTTATTTATCCATCTTAAGGAGAAATAATAAGCAATACCCTGTCAAGGTAGTACTATGAATGGAACTTGTCAATAGAAAAGAAGAAACATGTTGGGAGAGTCCGTCGAAAGCCACCCTTTGTCGAGGCGGCCTGAATCGTCCTCTGTTGTATCATTAATTACTTGTCTAATACTCTTTTCTAGCTCAATGTCAAGTGGATATTCGAATAGCTAGTTCATATCTGTCATCTCCAAACTCAGCTCTCATTTCCTTTGACTTACACAGAGGTCCGCAGTGGCACCTTAGAGGACTTATTTTCTGTCTTTTGAACAACATGCTTAAGCTCTTTCAAAGTAAAGGGTTATCCTTCAGAATTCTAGCACCAAAGAGCATTTTATTTTTCCAAGATTAATGTAAATGCTGATCTAACGAAATTTGTATATGTCTCGTATAATCCTGGCTCTGTAGTTTTATGTGAGAAACATGACATCTCAAAGTCCTCTGTATAGTTCGGGCATTGGCTCAGAACTTGACTCGGTACTTTTGTCTTATTGCTCAGTAAAATCTGCTTTCTCTCGCTGATGTACGATCAAAGATATAGTCTATCAGTTGGTGTTGCATCTGAAGCTGGGTGCTTATCGTTGATCTTGTATATTTTTGTAAAAAGAAAAATAAAGAACACAAAATATTATAGTAAACAAAAATTTGCATATTTGCAGTTCTGATTTTGTGTTGTCTGAAGTTCCTTCAGTGAATCATCTTTACAACTCTTCTGCTACTGATATTGGTCATTTCTTTTCCAGCTTTCACAGTTTTATTTGTATCGGGGATTCTGCTGCTGCCAACTCTTTTGCCTGTAGCCATCACAGATCACAGTATCAGACTGAATAATACCACGAGCGATGGGACATTCAATGAACTAGATAAGTTATCCATGGGACATGTTGGAGTGAGTATCCGGTGCTTCTGTGAATTTAGTCTTTGGTCACTTATTTGTTCATGTCTTTATTAAATGGCAGCTCAGAGTTAAGTGAATCTTAGTATATAGGCTAGTCCCTAGCAGCTAGCTTACTGGCCAACACTAGGGCCCTAACTAATTTCACATTTTCAGACAGCTGTAGATTTGGTAATTTCCCAGTACCATATTCAATGCAAGGTTCTAAAATTTTTGACTTCTATTGCAGCAAAAAAGCCCAAGGTTGTGGGCGTATGTGATTGGTGTCTATTGGCTTTCATTGGTCACATACTTCCTATTATGGAAGGCTTATAAACATGTTTCTGAATTAAGGGCTACAGCTCTGATGTCTCCTGAAGTAAGGGCCGAACAATTTGCTGTCCTTGTCAGAGATATACCAGCACTGCTGGAAGGTGAGACCAGGAAGGAACAAGTTGATTCCTATTTTAAGGCAATATATCCAGATACATTCTACAAAACAATGATAGTGACAGACAATAAAAAGGTAAATTCTAGTTTTGATTCCTTCAGGTTCTTAGGACTGCATTAGTTCTAACATTTAAAATAATGATTTAAAGTTATCTAGGATGTAGCATTACGTGCTGAACATGTGTTTAAGTTATCCTTTCATGATTCACTTATATATATATATA
>CAAKMY010074991.1:0-21742 GCA_901111285.1 Corrigiola litoralis | reverse complement strand
AAACTGACAACTAAAAACAGCAAACCACTTTTTTTTTTTTCTCAGAAAATGGATCTTGGTTTAAAAAAAAAACTGAAAACTGAAAACCAACACTGATACCAAACGAGCCCTTAATTTTTGATAGTCTGTTGTGAGATTAATTATTGCGTGGCGTGGATGAGAAGTCATACAATTCAAACACAAATTCTTACAAAAGACTGTATTTAATGATGAAACTAGACGAGCTCCCTGCAAGCTAAATTACTAGAAGTGTTTATTGGAATTTCAACTTTTCGCGATTAATGAAAAAGTGCAATTGACCAGCCTGTATGTCGAGAAGTGAATCTTTCTTCAGTGAGACAATTGATTATTGTGGCTCTTCTTCATTTAGCCGTTGCGTTTTTCATTATTGGAAGAGTGATTCTTCAATAACCACAAGAGTGTTGTAGCCACCATAAATCGATAAATAGTAGATGTTGATATGTTAATATCAAATATGAGCCATTGATTTGTACAAATTAATGGACAATTGTGATCAATTATTAAAAATTAGTGGCAAAGATCATTGTTGTTTTAATGGCTAAAGTGTTGTTGTAGCTATAGTAGAACTTGCCTTATTTGAACCTTCAAGTCTTTTGTGATGTTTGTATCATATTATTATGGGGTTGCACTTTTAAGAACGGGCTTTGAGTATTTGATATAGTAGCAATTGTAACTGGAGTGTAACTACTCCCTCCGTTCTAAGCTTGTTTTTGCATTTTGAAAACAGTCGGCCACATTAGTTTTATTACTATTTACTCAAATAGTATTATCACTTTCACGTTGTTCCTCAAAATTTTGGTTTTTTTTCCCATGGTAGTTCACAATCTTCTCGGAATACATCTAATCACGAATTTGAATAGAGGTATAATATTTTGACATAGCATATAAAAGAGTGTTATAAATGTATGCAAACAAAGATCATCAAGATATTCAAGGTAACTTCTTTAATAACATGACCCAAGTCAATGTGGCCTATTTTCTTTTTAAAAGAAAGGTAGTCTTTCACATATGCAATTTGGAGTAGGATGGTTTAATGAGACAATGGATTAAGTCAGTTGTATTTCAATGTTGAGAAAGTTCCCGAACTTTAATCTTTTGAGTGTCTTGAAAAGGAGGAATAGTGTATTGCTGTTATGTGTAGTTATCGATATAGTCTTACCTTGGTTGAGGAACATTTGATAGAAAGTTGTGGTAGTAAGATGAACAAATGGTAATGTACGACAGGAAGATGTTTATGTAAAATTATTATCTTTGTCCTTGGTTCAATGTTTGAAGGCTTGGATAAATTTAGGTAAGTTTGAAATTGGAGGGGCTTGGTAATATAGGAGTATGAGGATGGTCCATTGAACTTTCTGAGAGTTGTGCCTTGTACGAAAGTTCTAGATGTAATTCTAGCCCTTGGAAATACGACATTAAACGTACAGACTTTGAATTTTGCACCACAAAAGTTGCTGCTTTTCGAGTTCTAGCCCTTGATGTTATCTCTTTATATTCTCAGAGTGTGGGGGTATGAAATTGTATTACCCTGCAAAGCAGATAACTTCATGTATGGAGTATTACCTTACTTCCTTTGATTTTATTTCTTTAGTGAAGTGAAGTACTGGCCTTTTTCATAGTTTTTCTACAATCTTGTGCTACAGCCTTACCAATACAGTTGTATGTGACCACCATTGTCATGCTTCTATTGTTGTTATTCACTTAATGGCAATTCATTTTTTTTGTTGTGTGGAGCCCTTTTTGTATCTTTGAACTTTTTCTACCGAATCCAGGAGGAGTTGAAAGAGTGGGATCAGTGTTTACAAATGCTTGGGGATGCTAAAGTGGATGAACATGGCAATGTTACTGACTCAAAAGATGGTAGTGCTATGTATCTGGATAAGGATGGAGAAGATCGCGAAATCAATGTAAGTTAGCTCTTTTTGGTGTGTAGTACTTGCTTAAATTTTCTCATCTGATCATGCATCATTTTATTGAATTTTTTGAGGATTTAAATTCTGAAACTTGTGTTGCAGTTGTAATATTTGCATACAATTTGGACTGATTATGAGTCAAAGAATGTAGTAGCTTTAGATAATTACATTGCCAATGACTCATAGGATTCTGGGCTGCATCACTTCACAGGCCTTTGAAATGCATTGTGTTTGAAACTTGTTTAAGCACTCCTTCATTTAAATGAATATATCACATATTCTCGCTTCAGAGTGGAATGAATGAACTCAGGAAGCTGTTATAGAAGGCTTACCTAGTAATATTTGCTAAGATGTTAAGGTAGATTAACAATTTCAAGAGGCCTCATCTTGTGTGATCAAGCTAAGTATATTATAAGTAATGCCTTCTGTGTTCTTGGTTTTAACATTAGCCCCTTTCCTTTCCTAGCTCATTTGTTTGTTCTCTGTGCCCTGTATTTAACTGGAGCTCTGGACTAGTGGAGATTGGTGCTTCATGTTAATTTGATTTTGTTATGTTTATTTTCTTTTGGAAGGATTAAGTCTTTTTTGTTCAACGTATAATCAAGATTTAGTACCACTGCAGGAAATATTGCCTTGCTGAAACACTCAAACACCCACTTAACAACAGAGACTACCTAATACTGCCAGCTTACTCTCTGTCTACGACACTCTTAGATAACCTACCTTATATCCTAGTAACAACCTTGTAAATGATTTGATGTCGAGAATTCAATTGCATCATGATCAGAACGTTCCTCAAGGTTCCAAAAGTTTTATGCACTTCTCTTATGTGAAATCTCATAGATTGTATCATGAAAGCAGCCTAGCACCATCTTCGTTTCGCTCGCTTTCCCTTCTGACATTTCGGCATGCATGTGATTTCATGCTTTCAACTCTTTAAGTACTGCCGAGCCATTTCACAACCCCTTTGCCATTTTTTATTGGAGTAATTAGATCTGAAGAAGAGGTGAGATACATCTTCATCTGCACCTAAGAAGTGTTTATAATAAGTGTCCACCACAATACCTTTTTTTGCTGAGGTTATGATTCTTTGCTAGCTTATTCAGAGCAACAAGTCATGCAATAATATGATATTTTTGTAAGTGCAGCATCCTCATGAATAAGAGAAGGCCATTTCGTCTGCGGGGTTACTTGTCTGTTCATTTAGTATGCTCCAGATTCAATACTATGTCTGCTTAGGCCAGGAGGAATGTCATCACACTTTGAAATTATCTCGTTTGTCAGATTGATGCATTTGCTCAAGATTTCATATTAAGTCTGCTTAGGCTGGCAGGACCAAAAAATGAGTTTTCTGAACAAAGTGGGAGTGTACCATCTTGTTCACATGGTCCCTCTATGAAGTAGATGCCAGATGTGCTTTGTCCCTTGGTCTGTGCATATCTGTGCTTGTGATTGGTTGCTCTATTATTGGACTTTTTTGGCTCTTAGCGAGCAATTTTTGATTGGTTTGTGTTGCTTAGAATTCACATTTGGCTGTTTCTGCAGATATCAGCAGCAATATGTTTTCTTAGAGGTAGAGCGTATGAGGCACTGGAAAATCGTGCTCAAGCACGCCTGTGGTGAGCCACTTCACAATAGTTTTCATTTTTTTTTTGATGCGTGTGGGAGAGGAGATTAGCTTTGGGAAGGGATATACATTGGATAGTGTTCCCACTTCTCACCACCAAGGTTTATACTCCTAACACTCTTGTGGATTATGTTCTATCACCAAAGAGAAATAGAAATGGCGAAAAGAGCAAACTAAGAGATAAAGTTTTTACCACTTTCGGCTAACTCAAGTTGACTCCATTTTGTGATCGCTCATAAGTTTCGCCTTAAGGCTTTAGATCTCACACATCATGCTATCGTACCATGCCAAGCTTACAACTCCTTATATAGAGGGACCTGTCTTAGAGCTACTACAATGAGAACAATTAAAGAAATTAGTAAAATATAAGTTACAATGCAGACGAGGCACCCTGCACGAGGCTTCAGTAGCAGACTTCCTGTCTCTTTCTTTCATCGTAACCCACTTGCTTGTATGAACTCCTTGACTTGTTTTTCCAATTTCCAGAATCTTTAATCGTCAAAAACAGATGATGAAAGCAAGTGGCTGGTATTATTATGTATAGGATAAAGGTTGCATATAGAAGTGACGACTGAGCAGCCTCTCTGGAGAGTTCCCATGATGGAAGAAAGAGACAGAAAGTCTTGTTCCTAGAAATCCAAAAGACAAGTAAAGGAGTCCATAGTCCATACTAGCAAGTGGGCTAACCCTTTCGACAAATGCTTGAACTTGTTATCATGCTATTAGGTTTGTAATGTGAAGGCTTGGAGTCTTCGGTGACATGTTAAGAAGTCTCATGCGAGTAGGATATGTCCCTGTGGCAAGTAGTAAGTGCATTAGAGTGGTCAGTAGAGTTAAATTACCTGTATCAAAACTGAAAGTATAGTGGCTCGTGCATTATGTTTGGACTGAAAAAGGAACTGTTCCCTGGACGGTTGCTTATTCTTGTGCCGTAAACGTAAAACTTTTGACTTGAAGTGATTAAAGAGACACTACCCCCTGAACTGTTCCTCGTTCCTGTGAAGAAGCAAAACTTGGCATGTTACAGTAGTTGGTCTATTCCCCTTCATATGCTTGGACGCGGTCATTGAAAGCATGATTATGACAAGGCCAATTAACAAGCCACTCATAGCTAGCCTCTATCCAAGTGTCATTTTCCAGTTAGAAGCTTTCCCGTGCAGTTGTGGTGTCAAAAGTCAAAATTAAGTGTACCTATCTTTTCGGAAGATCATTTGACTTTAAAGGAAGTTCCGGTAAAGTTGTTCTGATTCAACCAGCTATGAGAGGACTATTTAAAATGAAAAATCGAGTTTACCGAAAGATTATCGTTATTGATAAATCCTGTTGGCTTCTAGAACGTACCTTATTATCAATGGTTTACTTAAAGAGTTTGTATGTTAAGTTTCTTTGTTCCTTCTATTTTGTGTTTGCTAGGCAATTCTTGAGCATTTGACAAAAGGAGGCAATGTTTTTTGGATTTTTGTTTGATAGCAAAACGGTTTCCGGGTGTCTATAAACTGGAAATTCCTCCTACTGATAAATCTGATGACATAGTCATGCCGTTTCAGGTACAAAGCTGCTATAAAAGCCGATCCTCTATGCTATGAGGTATGCTTGTATTGTTGAAAACATGGTCCGTTTCTGTTATCTAAATTTCTTTTCAAGTTAATATGTTATTTCTGTGGCTATGAAAGTTTCATTTGCTTCAAGAAGTGATGGCATGACTTGCGAAACTGTATGCAAAATGGAAGGATTGCTCCATTTTATTTCTAGTTAACCTGTCGCCTTTGTTATTTGAGCTTTACATTTGTGGTTATTTTTGCTGAGCTATATCCATGGATGTAACTACAAAAAATGGACATTTTTTTACAGCTGAAACATTTTGGTTTCTTGTAGGCTCTGGAGCGCCTTATCGAAAATCATATGCTTACATGTGAGGAAGGTAAGACAACATTTAATTTGTCTACAGTGCTCTGCTTCCATATAAAAGATTTTTTTCCTGTGACTCGGATATCGAACTGAGGTCTCAAGTGGCTTTTAACTGTTCCTATATCTCATCTTATCTTAGTTAGTCTGTGTTGTAATATAATGATTTTGCTGGTTTGTCATCTCAACTCATTTGCTCCTCTCTGATTTATAGAATCCTCTCTCCTATCATCACTTCAGTTCTGCCGTGAGGATGGGTGGCTTTCTTCATTTTACTCTTGCCTGATAAAGAAAGTAAGCTCCTCGTCCATGATACATAATTAGACATGAAAAACCCGGGTTTCTGATTGTGCAACACTTAACTGTTTCCTACCGCAAAAAGAAAAATGTATGTTTACTCTGGTGGCCATCAATAATCCCATTATGTTACCACATAATGAAAGAAGGTTGTGAATGCAAATGTCCATGAAAGAAGATTGTATGTTGACTTTGGTCAATTCGATTGATTGTATTCGAGGATTTTTCGTTCTTGACTAGCTCTTATATGTGATTATGTGCTCAGCATGACAAAGAAAATGCAGTTGAAGCGAAATTTAAAGAATTCGAGAAAGAAAACAGCAGCAGTGCCCCAGCAGATTCATCTTTTGTAGGAACATTGAAGAACAACACAGATCTTTTGGCCTGTAAAGCTGACTACTACCATCAATGTGGTGAATATCAGAAATGTTTTGATTTAACCTCTCTGTGAGTTTTATCATTGTATTGGATGTCATATTGCTTTTTTTTTTGTTTTTAATTTCACGTCATTCAGATCTAACTGTTTCTGCTGCTTTCAATTTTAATTAATTAAGGTTGCTCGAGAAAGACCCTTTCCATCTCAAGTGTACTCAGACACATTTAGCTGCTGCCATGGAACTCGGCCAGTCAAATGAGCTCTATATTATGGCATGCAATTTGGTCAAGGATTATCCTCATAAGTGAGAAAATCTCTTTTATTCTTCAACTAGTTGTTTTTGATTTATACTACTCCTGACATATAGATGTGTCTTTTGTCTACTCTGTTTCCTGAATAAATTTTAATTATTGCTGTCATGACCATAGGAAACTATCAGTAATCTACTTTCGTCGTCAAATTCATCTCTCCGACACTTCCCTCTTCTCTTGACAAAATGTTGCTTTTTGGGGCTGTGCTGTTTCTTTTACTAGTCATAACTCATAAGTTGTGAATCTTTGACTAAGGACATTTTTTGACTATGCTTCTGTAAGGATACCATTACCAAAATATCGAAGTCGTAGCTTATCCTGTGCAGTTTGGTGTTGAACACTTCATTTGGGTAGAGTGGTAGTCTATGGTTTACCTTTCTTCACTTTGGTGCCACTTTATGGGGGTTCTCCCAGGGGTTCTTTTAATTACTGTAAAGAGTGGTTGATGCATTCTTCTCGTTATCTCTCACTAGAGGACTCTTTGTTCTCTACTTTTCAATCTTTTCTATTTATATCAATCAAGTGTACATTTCTGTGGTGGGGGGAGCTGACCGGTGAATGGAAGCGACTAAGCGAGGGCATATAGGTGGTCGTTAAATTCTTATTTTAAATTATATTCTCTAGACGGAGGGATTACATGTTTAAGTGTTATACTATGCTTTATTTGCACTACAATAGAATCTATCTTTAGATCTGGGACAGAATTAGACTATCACTCTGATTTGTCCTCAAATGAAGGATCCTTCCTACATTATTAAAAAAAGCTTTTTACTGTGAAGGGATACCATGTGTTATGCAGTTTTACTTTATCTATTTTGCTTCTCAATTTCTGTCACTCAACTTTCTTTAAAATTTTGTTTTAATTTCTTAGTCCAATCATTATCGTTTAAGAAGAGCATCTTGCTGTTTGCAATGCTTTTGGTTATTGATTTTTCTTTCCTCTCTTTTCTTCAGGGCCCTGTCATGGTTCGCTGTTGGATGCTACTACTTTTGCATCAAAAAGTATGATCAATCACGCCGGTATTTCGGGTATTGCTTGCTTCTCTACTACCAAACCATCAATCTCCTGTTACCGATAAAGTTGTCCTAATTCCTATTGAAAAACTAAAAAAAGATATATGCAGTAACTCTGGGGAAAAGCGCAGAAAAGTGTAAGCGAAATTTGAGGAGCTAATTGGGTTGGCTGGTCCTCTTATTGTTTCTTCAACTGACTGTTCCATGTGCTCTCTGTGCATCTCTGTAATGTGCTTGTTGATTGTACATTTTTGTGAGATTAACAATTCCTCACGGTACAACGTTTGGGGACATTTTTTCTGGTACTCAATTTTTGAAAATGAGCTCTTTGTAGCCGTTTTTTGTCGAGTCCCTTTCTTTGATTATGTGATGAAGACAGCTGCATGTAGATTTTTGGGGATGCATTTGCTGAGAGGTCCATTTTTGTTTCTTGGTTGGAGTATTTATATTTAAAGAGTCTCCATGAATAGGATCGTTTATCAAAGAGTTTAGTGCTCATTGCTCGATTAAGGAAGCTTGTCTTCTACAGCATTGCTCATGTAATTCAAAGTTAGAGAGGTAAAAAGGATTTTTGTGTCTCTGCATGTGTATGGGAATGCATGGTCTATATTGTTTTGGTCCCTTCTCATCTTTCCTAGGTATCGTGCCTTTTTGGAGGTCAATTCCTCTGCCTGATCCAATATGTTGCAGAGGGACTACACCAGCAGTTATGGAGCAAATGTAGTCCTCTTATATCATTTATCACGCGGACTCTCTTTCGAATGGACTACTAATGTCAGGGCACTAGGATGGACGAAAAATGGTGATGCTCTCGGAGCCTTATCTCTCCTGTCTCACTATCTCCCTTTTCCTTCATCTTTAATAATGGGTTCCTCTGACTCGGGTTTTCATATCGAAGAAAACTCTTTGATCTGAAGTCTGAACTACCAAAAACTTAGCTCGTGGGTTCATCACCTTCCATGACAGGGAAGCAGGAAATGCTGTTGTTTGGTCATCAGGGCGACCATGTCAAGGTGGATAAGCGGTGTTCTTAGCTCTGTTTGGGTGCGTTTGGATGCGGAAGTAAGGAAACGGAGATTTGGTAGAACGTTGGGATGAATAAAGACCACATCTAACTCGAGAGGTCATTTCATTGTGACTGTCTCTCTTTAAGGGGCAAATCGGATGCGATTTTTAACCCGGTCACAGGGAGGGTAGACATTGTGTTGTCTTCAGAGAGGCGCTGCTCTTCGTGTCGGGTTTTGTTGCATTTGTAGATTCACGGTTGAGATAGCCACCATAAAAATCACCGGCAATCTGTTTCGTACAGAGATGTGACTGTGCATCGAGATCTACAGCAAAATGAGGCGGCAGCAACTGGGGTTGCAAGTGGAGGCAGGGCAACAAACTCTCACTGGCATAGAGAGTATGAGACAAGTGACGCCGTAGATCACGTGTAGTTTCTGCGCGTGAGCAAGACAGGCAACAGGAACCAGTTATGAAACTTTCTGCATTATTTAGTGCAAATTGAGGTGATGAATGATGTTTGCTTGTCTTAGTCTTATGTCTCTGAAACTCAGTCCATCAATTTGCAATTTTGAGCAAGTGGTATAGCAACACCAGTGGATCTGTTTCAAGGTAGCAGCAAGAACACCAATTTCGCCATAAAGAGGGATACTACTATCATGATTTGTCCTAGGAGGATGGAATTTCGCCAACTTCATTAGGTATCATTCTTCCACAGAGGCTTCAATTGGTAATATTTGGCAACAAGGAGACTGATGAGCGACTTCAGAATCTCCTTAAGCGAAGTTGAGCTTGGTTTTCCCTTAAGAGAACATGCAATCGACACACAAGCTTGAGGAACAACAAAAACAATCAACCTATACGCCAGCAACTCCAGTGACACAAGTGTATTCAAATAAGAATACATATAGTACTGAACTAGAAAATCTGAAGAGTAGTGTCAGTTATGAGGGACACGGGCTTAGGTCGGGATATCTTAATCATAGTTAGTTCCAAAAGGTTTATTATATATTTTACGAAGGACTTCTTGTCGTTTAATAGCCTGTACTCTCCTCTCTCTTCTTTATAAAATTCCAATTACTATCAGAAAAGCGACTGCACTAGCAGTTATACTAATTCTGCGAGCTGCTAATTGTTCATTCATTCTTCTTTGCTGCAACAAATTTAATTTTTGTTGGTTTCTTGTGCACTACTTGGGTCAACATAGTCTTGAACATTATTTGCCTTTTCTTTCTACAGCAAGGCAACAACTTTAGAAGGAACATTTTTACCAGCTTGGATTGGTCAGGGGAATGCATATGCTGCAGTAGAGGAAGGTGATCAAGCAATGTTGTCTTATCGCACTGCTGCTCGTTTGTTTCCTGGGTAAATCTTTGTGGCCTTTCGACTACAGTATTATATTGTGACATGCCAATCTTATCTGATATTTGTCAGTTGTAGCAGTTGTGTTCAGCTACTGGTGGAAAGTCACATGCCGAACTAATTAGTTGATAGTGTTTTAGTTTGGGATTTTTCAACTGGGTTTGAATTTCTGTGATTATTGTATATATTCAAATTTCATGAGTTACTCCCTCTAATATAAAAATATTTGTTGTCCTCACATTTTGAGGAGAGCCTTTGACTTTAAATATCTCTGAATATATATGGTTAAATTAAGCCAATGTGATATTACGAAAGTACTTTTTCATATGATATAACTTTCAAAGCATTTTAAGGAAGAATTTTTAGTACTAAATTGATGGTCAAAGGCCTTCATCAGATGTGAAAATGCATATATTTTTTAAATCAGTAGTTGGCATAGTGTAGAAGTCTCAATTAGGTCACCACTTTGTCCTCCAAGTGTTGCGTCATGCACTCTGAGGATGATGGCTTTTGGGCTCCCTAAGTGTAGCTCTTGCAGTATATTATTGATGTTGGCCTCGAGAACTTGGTGTCACGACAGTTTTGGAATGTATTCTTTTGTGCTGTCCTGAAACATGTCTTGATCGCAACTGCTAGGATCATCTGATGATCTGAAAATGTCGTTTGGTGAAAGCCTTTTTATCACCTATGAGTTGTCCAGTTACAGGTTGAATCTTGACATTGTTCTCTTGCAGGTGTCATTTACCTACATTGTATATCGGCATGGAATACATGCGAACACACAGCTTTAAACTGGCAGAGCAGGTGAGCTACCATATCAAACATTAACATTCATAAGGCCTTATGGCATGTGCTGAACATGTGGATCCTAAAATTACAGAACATTCAGTAATTTAGCTTGAAATGATGGCTTCTCTTCTCTCTTTGTTTGTCCAGCCGTGCACCATTGATGGCTTGGAATACACTCGTGAGCAAGCAGCTCTAAGATTACATAGCAGTTTGATACTGTATTATAATGCTAAATTAACAAGTGCTTATCTGATATGCTAACTTTTTATCAGTTATGGAGACGAATCATTGAATTGTATGGCTTTTGTGATATGAATCTTTCGGAGTGTATACATGGATATCCGAAATTTCCGAAACAACATATTCTTTGTTCTTGTAGTCTCCTGCTCCCCACTAATCAGTTTGACATACTTCGTTGGGCTTGTTCCCGGAATGTTAGCAAAAGAATCTTGCGCAGAAGAGTGTTTTTCCGATCGGAAGAGTCCTTTTCTGATCAATATATCCTCTGAACCCTCTCATTCATCTGATGGTCAAACTATCTATAGTTCCTCCTCTGTAATAGCTAAGCCATTGGTAAACAAGAAGTCAAGAATCTTTAGTATTCTGTGTCTTATTCACATTTATGGTATAACAAAGCTCAAATGAAAAATCTAAAACACTGTAGCTCACACGATAATGGCGTCCTGCTTATCGTGGATCTTTGCTGTCTCCTTTATGTGGATAATGATGTATTTCATATATCTGATAGTCAAGAATCAAGATTAGGCATATGACAACTAGTCGGTAGGGTGTATACAAGATTCCACTTTATGCTACATGTCCAAAGGTCGGAAATTATGCTTCTGCAAGGGCAAACAAGTTTAGACGATTTGTCTATAAACTAAATTTCTTGTTGCTTTACTGTCCTTTGAACTTAGAGCCTAGTGGCTTGTTTTCACCCATTATGTGCTGATGAGAGTAGCAAATTACATAATTGGGTATTATTTATGTACCACGAAATGAAGCTAGGGAAACAACTATGCTGTGCTACGTATTAGGTTGAGAGAATCTAGATTTAGATAAGGGTTCAGTTTCTATAGGTCAAGTAAGATTGTCTGTTCTACATGACATATATGGTGGTTCGGCACCTGGAGTGACAGACGGACTTTGCGAGTAATCAAATTGGTATCATTTCAATCGATTTTATTGGTCAAGTAAGATATCTGTCAACTTGTAGAATAAACTGACAAAGCTTCACTGTATCTTCTTCTGGGACGTGGTATAGCTATTGCTTTTGCAACCTAAGCTGGCTGCTGTTGCTCATCAAAGGTGTATGATTTCGTTTGTTACATATGTTTTGAATTTCTGGTCAAGGAAAGTATGTCTACATGTTTTCCAAATTTGTTATAAGAAGACCTGTTGCACAGTCCGCCTTATATGTACACATGAACCACATTCCTCATGAATATTAGTATAGTGATCCTTCTGAGTTCTGATTCATCTGTTTCCAGTTGTCTTCCCTGCGCCCCCCCCCCCCCCAAAAAAAAAGAAAAGAAAAGAAAAGAAAAAAGGTGAAAATGCAAATAGTGGGCAAGTGAAATCACACTATTCTTGTTTTAGGTGAATGTTTGCCTGTTTGAAATTTTCTTATTGTATTTGTTGACTTAAAACTGAGTTTTGAGTTTCTTCCAGTTTTTCATGCAGGCTAAGAGCATTTGCTCCTCTGATCCTCTTGTATATAATGAACTAGGTGTTGTTGCATATCACATGAAGGAGTAAGTATACTCCCCTTTGTTAATAACTTTTTGTTATGGTTTATACTCTTAATCTTTCTGATTTTTGTGCGAATATTTATGTAAGACCTATCATTACAAAACGCTGACTTCCTGCGAAAACGGAGGAGAAAATTTAAGCTCATTACCGGGCAGTGGAGTATGCTGCTATCCCTTGGGTGCCGTGGCTGAAAGAACAACCCATTTTCCGTAATAAAGCTGCTTCTGGGGAATCATTGGGCTGGGTTGACAGAGTTGATGTCTTGTCTTCGTTGTGTTATTCCATGGGTCTTTTTTGGGGTTAAGTCTGAGCATGTAAATGACGTAGTTGACAACTTGACATGCCATTTACTTTCTCTAGCTTCATTGAGAGGATTCCTGGCCTGTCATGTTGTACCACAATAACAACAACATAACCCCGGTGCCTCAAAGGCTCCCGTCTATGTTGTGGTTGGGGTGGGGAGGGTTAGATGTAAGCACCCTTTCCCTGTGCTAAAAAAACACAGAGAGGCTGTTTCCGAATGACCCATACTAACTATTGTGATGAGAATTGGTCCTGTCATGTTGTACTGTTTTTTCTAGTTCTATCCACACGTTTCGAGGAAAAAGTAGAAAGTGAAGATATAGAAGTTTGGAAGTCCGCTGCTCTTTAATTCTATTTGCTAATGATAACTAAGTTTGGTGGAGTCTTGTAGTATACATAATAGCTCGGGTATATGACAAATATATTCTGCTTGTTAGATTTATGCTGAGCATGTTACTTTTAATGCTCTAAAACTTTTAAGGGTCACATATTTTGTCGTAGCTTTCAGTATAAGAAGCCTGATGAGATGGGAGGTTACATTCGTGCAACTGGGTTTGTCAGTGCAGAGTATTATAATTGGTACTGAGCCAAGGATGCATTTGGGTGGGTTTGGGGGCTAGGTAGGGGGGGGGGGTGGCAGAATATATAGTTGCTTCTGTATGTATTTACAAAACTGTTCCATTAATAGCATGGTTGGGATTCGTCTTGTTGTACAATGACTTACTTTAAAGTGGTTAGGGAGTCCTGTATATATACATTTATGGGAAAAGACTACAGCTTATTTGATTCTATGTTTGTAATGCCACCTTTCTAATTTTCTTCTCTCGGTGAACTTTCAGGTATAAAAAAGCAGTTCGGTGGTTTGAAAAAACATTGGCGATTATCCCAACATCTGTAAACAGAACATGGGAACCTACATTGGTCAATCTTGCTCATGCATATAGAAAGTTGAAGTATGTTCTTTGTTTAACTCCTGCACTCATGATGCTGGGGTCTTACATAAATGACTTCTCTTTGTGGTTATGTTTCCGCATTTTTTGTGTTTTTCTACGCGTTTCTGTGTTTTTCACTGTGGATGTTGATATTACAATATCGATAAACTTGCCTCTAGTATTCGTCCAACCAGGATGGGTCCATCTCTTTGTATCTTTAGGTTAGTAAGTTTTGTTCTTTTTTCGACTCTACCTTATAACTTAGAAGGGAGAAAATAGAGGAAATAGAACTGTTTCCAGAAGTTGTTTGAATTACTTGCCCAGACCTTAGCGAGCAAGTTCTTGCATTTTATAGGAAGTTATAGGTCTTATTGCCAGCACAACATTTGTTGAGGAACTTACTGTTATATCGAGAGGGCATTTGAGTCTTGGTATTCTTGGGAATTTCAAGTGTGAAGCAAATGAAAGCTAAGTTTATGTATCATTTGAACTGGGTATCTTTCAGTTGGTAAATGGGACTCGGACTTTCACTGATTCCTCAAATTCTCTGTACCTGAATGGCATGCTGAATTATAGTAATCGATAGAAGAAATGTGCTCTCATTCATTTCTTTTTCTGCCCACTGGTTACTGTTTAGAGGTTGAGTGAGCCCATTACATGATGGTATCCTTTAAGTTTCTACTGCTGACTTCAAAGTACTTGCCATTGTGGTAGTGAAATCCAGAAGATTAATACAGGTCAAAGTAGATTGAATTCAGTTTCTTTTCGTGGTATCTTTCATTCTTGGTAGTCTGTTTGCTGGGGGGAGGGAGAGGGCGGGGGACAAAAATGCCAGCTGTGAGAAACCAGAGGGCCTCAAGAAGGGTTGCTGGCCCATATGAAGAGCCTCTCAGTGAGGTGACTCACTGACTCTTTGGTCTATGATTAGATTGTTCTTGTATGTGTCTTTCAGGTGGCTAAATTGTTCCGTGCACGGTCAAAGCTGGCTCAATTACAGGCTTAGTAGTAATGTATTTTCATGCTCTGGCCTTACTTTACAGATGCACTGACTTGCTCTTCGATTAGTAACACGAAAATTTTAAAATCTCTTCTGAGGCACGTGTGAAGGAGGTTGAACACCTCAACATGCTGCTTCGCTATAGAAAAAAGTATAGGATACATTGCAGAATTCAATCTAGAACCTGTAAATTGGCTAAAGAAGCGAAAGAAGCTGAGATGGGATGATCAATATGAACGCCAACTAGGCTAAACATGGGGATGTTAAATGTAAATCCATAAGGACTCATACATCTCTCCTTTATGTTGCACAAGAGAAGTGGCATATTGTCAGACCTTTCCTCCTGACCTAACTAACTACTTTACAACACCATAGTTATCTCTTCTGGTCTTGTCGGCAACCCTCTTACTGTTATCTACAACCATAAAAAAATGGGAATGGAGACAAATGGTGCTCTTGCCTCCATTTGGTTTTACAATTGAGCTATTTTTCGTGAGTAATGGTGTAGTGGATGATATGAGGCTAGAACATAAAAGTGATGATTGAGGGATGAGTAATGAAGATGTAGTGAGGGGTAGAGGGAGACCTAAGAAAATGTGCGTAAGAGTTATTGAGAGTGATATGAGGCTTCTGCGGATTTATATGAGTATAACTTTGGATAGGGGTAAGTGGAGAGAGGGTTTATTTTTATGAGGGTGCTTATACACTTTTATTTTAAGGCTTTACGATTTTGTTTTTGCAAATTGTTTTGAAAATCAATTTCAGAAAACCATTTCTAAAATTATATTTAAACTTGACGATTTCTAATGATGGTTCCTGTTGGCCAATGATAAATTAATTTGGCATAAAAGCATTGTCATTGTTGTTGTTGTTGTTGTCATAGTATTTCTAGAACATAGAACTAAACATTAGCTCAATAACTCCTACCCCGCCCTCTTTAGCATTTAGCAATGCCCTGTCTTTGTAATAGTGTACTTAGAGAATCCCTTCTGCATTTTTCCCAAGTCTTCTCAAAAGAAGCTTAAAAACAACCAGCAGTACCTGTACTCATAGCCATGTCGACAGGGTTTTTACCTACACAGGCTACATCTAAGCTCTGTGGTCTTCTAAAAAAGCTTTATAAGGAGAAACAATTAGCAACAAAATCTCCTGTGACCTGCTAGAAAGGTAGTTACTATATCTTAAAAGTAGTTTAAACTAGACTGATCATTCCTTGACATTAGCACTGCTAGTCTTCACTGATACTTGCATGAAAACCCAACAAAACACGAAAAGTCTTCCTCAATAACTTCCCGATCACCATATGATATGACCATATTGAATCAGCCAGAACTTGGATTTGTCCTGTTTCGATTTAAATCAACATCATTAATAAGTGGCTTCCTGTGAGAACAATAATTTAATCACCCCATCCCCCTTTAACCATTGTTGTAAATAGCTTTTGCTATAAGAGTGATAAAAGCTCATACATATAGACATTCTGATTAGTGTTTAGTTCTTTGGTATAGCTTTTCTGCCATTCACCCTTTTAACTGTCATTTAATTCTTTTGCCCAAGTTCTTAAAAGTTACCTAGTAGGATAGAGGGGATAAGGAAACAAAAATGAGAAAGAACTTGAGAAAACAATAATAGAGATTTTGTAGGATATAATTTTCTGGGTATAGGCTCTCTTTAATTGGTTGACAAAAGTCATTTGTCTAGTTGAAACTGGTAGTAGCAGCTATTAGCGAAGTAACTTTTATTTCTTTCACTTCTTAGATTATTCTGGGATATTACCTGATTTCAATGTTACAATTGAATAGAGAGGATTGTGAAGCATGCATCGTTTTCGATTGGATTAGGAAAACATGGCCATGCTACTTGCTAGGTGGCCCTTGGTTTGTCATGTAGGCCTGTTTTGTGTTGACACTTTGCAGAGCCCTTTTAAGACCAAGATCCAATTGATCAGAACCCAGTCTCACCCTCCTACAATAAGATGAATTATACTATCCAAAGCAAAGGAGTGTTGTAACACAGACTTTTAGAAGCCCTTACATCTGCATCCAGGAGATGGCTTAATGGAGACTCAACTACCCAGCGGATCCTTTAATACGTATAGAATAGGCAATTTCAGTTTAAACTATGCTTAAAGATCAGTGGTAGGGAATTTTCGTTATTTGGAATATATATGTAATATATCAAATGTCTCATCCAGTCTTTCATCTCTCAGTTTCTGTCTTGTTAGGCTGTTTCTCAGTAAAGGAACTAAACATCCATTCTGCAATCCCACCATTAAGACTATGTAGTTAAAATATCTCTCCAATGCCCAGACTAAGATGGGAACCTTGTGAGTCTTCAGTATTGCAGCTAGCTGTTAAAAACAAAAACACAAAGATGTTGATTTTTGACAAAATGGCGGCACTATCCATTTATTTAAGATTTGTAATTGACCTTTTTACTCCATCTACATCTGCATTAATGTAATTAATGTAAGTAACGCTCACATTCACCTTCCTTTGAAGCATCCACATATTTGATGGTTTCAAAGAGATGCCTGGCTTCATTATCTTTATAAACTGTCTTTCAGGATGTACCGTGAGGCAATCAAATACTACGAGAAAGCCCTTACTATATCAACCCAGAGTTTAAGCACCTATGCAGGCCTTGCATACACATACCATTTACAGGTATGTGAATTTCCTATCTCTATTTCAAGAACAGATATCTACATTTACATGTAGATACTTATGTTTCCAGCTCACACATATGATGCAAAGACTAATAGTTTTGTGTTATAATGTCTCAAATGTTTGATGCAGGGGAATTACAGTGCTGCAATCACGAATTATCACAAGGTATGTTTGCTTGGATTTGTATGTCATGCTTGTTACCTACCTGATGTCTGTCGACATTTTTAAGTTAATCTATTTTGCTGCTCTTTCAAATTTCTCTTTTTAAATTTGAACTTTATCGTTCTTGTCTAAACAGGCCTTATGGCTGAAGGCTGATGATCAATTTTGTACAGAGATGTTAACTCTGGCACTTACAGAGGAAAGCCGTTGTGATCTAGACTCAATACCAGGATTATAATACTAGTGTAAAGCTTAAAATTTTTTGTTGTAAATTATGTTAACACTACTTTGTCAGATGCTACTAATCAACCTGTATAAACCTCTGTATTATAGTGCATGCAAAATTATATGTAACATCATTCTGTTGTACGGTACATCGTTTTTGTTATGTGGGAAAGTAGAACGAGTTTAAAATAGACATTGTAGGTGTTAGGAATAAGGAGGTTTGTGTGTCTGTAGGTTTTATGCATGTATCAAGCTTATTCTCCTAGAGTACTTAAGGTGTAAGGAGCTTACCTCCATAGGGGTCGGAACTTTTGTTCTATTAAATTCGTATTTCGGTTTGTTCTTGGCTATGCCGTTCCTCCCTCTCTTCCATTCTTCAATAAAATGGGTTGCCAATCAGCAAAAGAAAGGGTGACTTTACTTATAAAATGTTGGTAACCGATTAATATGTGATCCTTTAACTCCATTGTAAACTAATTTTAACGTTGAAGTAAGATAGTTGCTTTAGATAATTTTTGCCTTCACTTGTTTCATTAATCGGATGCTTATTACTCAGTACATGTCCTAATTATATTGGCTTCATATCATGTATATACTGTTTCTTATTAGGAGATGTCATTTGGCTGTTTTAAACCGATAGAGATGAGTGCAAGATCTTATATATAAAAAGGTGACCTGGTTGCTTAAGTTCTTAGGTTTAGTCCTAAGGAGAGGTTTGCTTGTTGCAATTGTGGGACTTCAACTCAAGGGGGAGCCAGGTAGCACGGACACTTCACCTATCTAGCGTACCCGTGTCGGACGCGGTATCGGATACGGAGACGGAGAAATACGTGTCGGATACAGATAAAAACCATGTCCAATATTATATGAATTTTCTGACTTTTTGAGGTCAACTTAATAATACATTAATACTTCTATAATACTTAATGACCCCTATTAATGGTAAAACTTATATTTTATTGATTTGTTGTAATAGTTTGAACATTTCGTTATCAAATTTCATATAAATTACTTGTATTTCTTATAAAATTAAATATTGAATTATATGGACCGTGTCCCCGTGTCTTCTATTTTAGAGTTGATGTGTCCCTGTATTTGTATCGTACCCGTGTCCGTATCGGTGCAAGCTAGAGGGGGAGTGTCAATAGTTTGCTAGACTTTGGCCAAAGGACAGTGTCGTTGTGTACCGGTAATCGGAGTGTCGTTAACGAATTTCGTGGTAAGAGGGTTTGCGAAACGGTGTAAAAAAGGTACAACGCAGAGTTTTTTGTGGTCATAAAATGTCGTTACGGTAGCTATTATCTTAGTTCTGAATAACAAACCTATGAGAGTGATTTGCTACTTTCCCGGTTATCTAAGTAGCAGAAAACTATCGCGTCTGTAGTTATCATGAAATTTTTCGTCAGTTAATATTTCATTGATAAGCGTCAATTTGTAGAGCTTAACAAAATTGAATAAGTGTTGCACATAATCACATGTAATAATGATGCACGGAGTGAGAAATTGAGTACCATCATTATACGGCATTATAAAACTACAGGTAACAAAACCATGGATGGGGCTTCAATCTGTTATTTTTGTGACCTTAATATTCCAGGTTGTACCTTTGAGCTTGGCATCAGTAGAAGGGACTTATCTTATTCATACACACATAAAATAGATCTTATTTCCCCGAGTAATTATTATGGCATCTTACAACTACACACACAGAAAGGACGCTTATTTAACTTGAAAATATTAAAATTGACGACCTTGGAGGCTAGGACATATTTGTGCTCATCATAGCACATATTCTGCTAATTATGCCCTGTCTCCTGGAGGGACATATTTATACAATGGAATTTCGTGGTGATTACTACTGCTGGTTGAGGAAGTGACATCATTTTCATCATCGGCTTTAGGATCTCCATGGTTTTCTGGTACATTCACTGCTAAAACTCTTGGATTATCAATCAAGCAGATGGTTGCAATCATAACAACTATTATGAGTCCTTGCAGCTTCATTCTCTGGCTTTTACCTGTCGAAATTACACTTTAAGACTGTAGACATGAAGACATCTGCTTAGCAAATGACCAGCTGATCAATATTAGCTACCTATCTATCTAATTCTGCAACGTACTCTACATAGAATAGCATTAGAGGCGCTTAAAACTTATTAATGCCTGAAGCGAAATCAATAAAATAAAACGGGGCCTTATATTTGTGTATAAATTCTTTTAACATGTAAAATTTATAAGGGTGTTATTTCTTAATTGATACTAACGACTTGTACTGTATAACGTAAACACAATTCTGTCGATCCTCCTTTAGTCCTTTAGATTTCTCTATGATGATTGTTGTTGTTGTTTGGTTAAGTGGATAGTTACAAACATCAAGGACTAGTAAACTGAGGTGGATCCAAGATTTAACAATCACCGTAACAGTTTTATAATCTTTTGCTATGTCTCCTAATTTTTATTATTATGCCTCTTCCTTTTTCTGTTAACTTTTCTAAATATGGAGTAGCATTTACTACCTCATGCTACCTAAAGCTAAGGAGGGATTAGGAATTTCGGAAACTCAGATTAATTGGTTGTCATTGTAATGTGTCTTTATATGTATTGCCTATTTATTCTTCGTATTGTATTCTGACGGGAATGCTTTTGCCTTCCTATTTGACTTTGCCTAATAAAATATTAAAGTTTATAAAAAAAAGCATCCTTCCCTAGTAGCAAGTGTCTTCACTTGATTTGAGGATACGCAATCACTACATACGAACTTAAGTTATAATTTGGACCCACAACAAAATATAATCATAACAAGTCGCGAAACTAAGGGTGGACACATAGTTATCTCGGTCACCGTTAACTTTCATTTTTCTTTTGCAATTATTTGAGAAAAGAAAAATAAATATAAAAATATTAAGTTTTTGTACTTGGTCCTCCTAAAAATTGAATTGTTTTACAAATTTTTCCTCTTAAGAAAAATTATGATTGCACCTCATATTCTTAACTTGGCCCATGGACTATATTTGATAAGTTAAAAGACAAGATAAAGAATAACAGATGAACCTAGCAAAATAGAACTTACTCTTCAGGATGGACATATATTTTCGGTAGTTTTGTTCTGCTTACCGCATACGCTCAGCGCTACCAATGGTTTTAAGTTTTAACCTATATATAGGGAGCTGCCAAGCTGACCCTTGATGCACTAATTGACGGAAATTAATGGACTTACCACCAAATGAGGCAAGACCAAGTGGGTTATCAAACTAAATTCTTGATTAGAATGGAATAAAATGATTAGGGAGGATAATATTTTACTGTGACTTGCACAAAGTCAACTTATGCCACTTTGCAAGCAGAGTAATTCAACAGTCGAAACAGTTTGGGAAACCATTTAGAACTCCACGTTGTGGCTCTAGACATTGGTCTTTTGATGTCCACTTACGTATAATAACACTACGCTCTAGCCTCTAGGCAATTTGCCTCAGCCCTCAAGTGCTTTCAAAAGGGGCGAAATGGTGGGAAGTGAATGCAAAATAACATCATCATCGACGAGTTTTCATAGACTATATGCAAGGCATAAAAGCGAAATGCACGAAAATGCAAATGGCAAATCCGTGTGATATTAGACAATAGAATGGTCATGTTTTAGCTTGAAGTGGTCACTTCTTGTTTAAAGGCATTTATGGGTTTTAGAAAGGAATCATAATGTGGTTAAGAAAACAATACAAATAATAATTTTCCTGAAAAAACTTGAACATCTCTATAAGAAAGTTCCTTATTACACAAATTTGATTATCCATAAGAAAAATAAAAATACATCTTTTTGTAGGTTTATAGGAGGTACTTTTTATAAGTCAATCCAATTATTGAAATGCGAGGGAGTTTTTGAACTTTAACCTATTCTCCAAGTTATCTCAGGACTCAAATATAAGAACTTATTATACTACCCCTATAATCACTTATGTATTTTTAGGCAAATTCTACAATGGCTACATTAAAAATGTGGCCACCACTAAAAACAAATCTTGAACATTGATTCTCACCATTTAACCCTAACCCGTGAATAAGTTGACTAATATAAAAATATAGAAAATTAA
>CAAKMY010074927.1:0-10435 GCA_901111285.1 Corrigiola litoralis | reverse complement strand
AGTATTTTATTTTAAAGACTTCGGCTGCCTATAAAATAAAATGCATGTCGTTTTTGATATTGGTTATCTAATTATGCTCGTTTAAATTACCAATACGGCGTTTAGTGTACCTAAACCCCAAGGTTCGCTACTACATTCACAGGCATTGGTAACGCGTTTTTTCATTGCAATAGGGCTCATAATGCGTTGCATTAGGCCTAATGCAACGAATTGGTCTGTTGCATTTGAGCTCGCTGCATTAGGTCTAATGCAACGGAATTTATGACCTATTGCAACGGCCGCATAGATGCCAAGCATATCCGTTGCATTAGCCTCTAATCTGTTACATTAGCACATCAAATGCAACGGTCCATCTAATGTAACGGATTGCCTAATGCAACGGTATATTGACCCAATTGTAACGGTCAATAATGAAAAACTAAAAAAAGAAAATCATAAGAACATTTATTATCATTATTATTATTGTTTATTACTACAATTAATACCAAGAGACATTCAAAGTGAAAAAAGTAACAAACTTTATTAAATAGAATCACAACATCACGATCCATGAGAGTACATACACACTTAACAAAATTTTATGAAACTAAATAAAATACAAAAAAGGCCAAATATATCAAATATTACACCAATATAACACAATCATTGGTTCATTTCCTACTTCCGCGGACCTTGATTCCCATTCTCTGCAAATCATAAACCCTTCAAATTAGTAACTTGTAAAATTATATATCACAAAAAAAAAAAAAACGTGTAAAGAATATGCAAATGAATAGCTAAAAAAAACATTTATATGACCAAATATCAATGTCATTCATTTAACAAGTGTCATTGACATTCTCTTTAAACACAAGCATGTAACATCTCTAAGGAAAACTATGAGAAAATTTCCCAAAGATCTCTGAGGTTCACTTGCAATTGGTCAAATTTATATGACTGTCAGGAACGACATAAATCATATGGAATTTGAAGCTTTATACAAGCCAAACACCTAACAACTACACAACAAGCATAAAGGGAAAGTATCGAGCTAACTACCCCATCATACACATTCAAAAGGGGAGGGTGTGGAGAGAGAGATTCATTCCTGATATTTCAAGAATCTAGAATAACATAAGCATACTAGCAACAGTATCAGTAACTGTTAGAATATCACAAATTTCTTTAATTCGCCTTACTCCCTGCTTATGTGACTTGAACCAACTCAGTGTTGGATCCTTTACCAAGAATTGCAAAATGATCAGATTACCATATCAGAGTTCACCACTAGTATAGAATGGGGAATAGGAAGACTAAAAAGGCATCAGTTAAATGTAGACAACTGATGCCTTAATTAGACAACTGATGCCTAATCCTTATTTTAGAATGAGAAGATTGTATAGGCATCAGTTATATTTGAACAACTGATGCATATAAGCTGAAAAAATAATAGGAATCAGTTGTTTATAGATAAATGATGCCTAATGTAGTAATGCTTATACATGTATTTTATTTTGCGTTTTCTTATATCGATAATATGCATAATCTGTTTGACTCAAATTTATTCAACATACGCTGGTTCTCCCTAAATCCAATTTCCCCACTTTCATCCCCAAAAACCGCCCTCGAGGTCAGGCCTCTCATGCTCCCTCTGTAAACATAAATTACCTTCCACCTCACTTCGCTAATCATTCCAGCCCAGTTCGATCTCTCGACAACTCCCCAACCCCCAAATATGTGTCTATTTTCTAAGGTTAGGGTTTCTTCTTCAACTTCCAATTGATCGTCTATCAAACACCACCACGGGAGCATAAGGATATTCATTTGCAACCGCCAACAACCATATGCCACAAAAGGTGGACTGGAAGACGAAGAAGGCGCAAAAATCAAGCAGGTGACTACGGATTTACATGGTACTCCGAACGGTGGGGCCAAGGAAAATGGGTTTGATCCGGTCGAGCGTATGAAGTCATAGTGTTGTTTGATTCATCCAGTTCAAAACTGAGAGGTATGAGTGTGTTTCATCTCTGCTAGTGCTCATTTGTATTTTAATTATATTTATTTACTGCCGTAAATTTTAATGCTTTTTGGGGATAATATACACAAGTGCTGTTTGATTCGTAAGAAAAATCTTCGTCAAAGTTCAAAGCTTTTAATGATTTGTTCTTATGCAGACCAACTACATAAGCCAACACTGGTAACTTCATTGTGGTGCATGTTCTATTATGCTTCAAACATTTTCTACTTCTCATGGTTAGTTAGAATATCTATGAATGTGTTAAGTTTTCAGATTGAATGTAGCTTGATTGTTATTGTTGGGTACTAGGACATATGTGTGATTCTACCATTCATGTGTAAAAAAGAGTCTTAGTGGTTTTGCTTAATCCGTTAGCTAACTGTACTCGTGTCTATCTTACATCTATGTGGCATATGCGCAACTGGAAATCTGAGTGATTCCTTGTCAACTACTGCAGGTTGGGTCTCTACCACTAGGGGGCTTGTACATCATTATGGATTTTATAGAATTGGGGCATCTAGAAGTGGTCAGGTGAGACAGGCTTAGCTCAAAAATAGCAACACGAATGTGAGCATGTTATGTTCTATGTTATCCTTAACAATTCGTTTATCTGTAGGCTGCTTTGGGGAGAAAACTTGCAGAAATGCACAAATATGGTAAATCTGATGAAGGCTTTGGTTTCGAGGCTGAGAACACTGTAGGCAGGTAACTCCTCAGTGTCTATTTAACGTTGAATTATGGCAAATTTGTACTCCATTTCGTCCAAAGTTGTGACATTTAAAAAGATGAATGCTCCTTTGGACAAAGAGGCTTATTTTACTCCCAGTAGGCTTGGATTGGCGATAGTGTGTTTAGCTTATAGATTACCTTATTTCAAAATGACAAAACTCATTGGTTGGAAGCTCCCGTATGGAGCGATGTGTGTGTAACTGTGATTATGAAATGACGTTAGCTTTAAGCTTGATTATGAAATGATGTTAGCTTTAAGCGGCAAAATTGACCTGTTGGATGCATTTTATTTTTTCCTACTTCATTTGCTAATCATTAATGGAATGCTCTGATTCTCTAAAGGTCTGGTTATTGCTGCAACAATAGATGTCGGTGACGACATTAATTATTGTATTGTACTCCACAGATTAATACGTGGACATCCAATCGGGTTAAGTTTCACGCTGACAGCAGACTGGCCTACCAATTTGGCACGAGACCGGTATGGTGATTCAGCTATTCCAGTCGCGCATACTGAATGTCCTAGACTATGTGAGCCTGCAGGGTAGGTTTTCTTGCTTGGATTTCATGTCTGGTTTGCTGTGTTTAGTTAGCTACTTAGCTTCTCTCCACAATTGCTCAGTCATTGTCATCAACTCTTTTAATTTTATCTTGTTTTGGAGTCTGTTACTTTGCTGTTCAGTTTTCCCTTGTTTTGGTCAAGAAGATAAGTTTGAGAAAGCTAATTAAGATCCCACTTGGCTTTTTGGTGCTTAGTTCTCACATGAATTTCTGTATCTGATCATGACAAATTCACACTTGGTTGTTAATCCCAGGGTTCTAATTCTTGTGCTAACATTTTTATAGTACTGCAAGGAAGCGTCAGTCTCTAGTATGGTTTGTGTTGTATTGTAAGGTGTTACCTCTAAACCTTCCAATAGTTATGAGCTAAGTATTTCTATAAGAAACAAATAGGAGTTGAGAATGCTACAGGATATTTGCAACTAATCTAAATTTGTGATGCAGGATACTCTCTTGTTCGAAGGATACTCTTTTGTGCGAAAGATTGGGTGAAGCTAATGAAGGTTTCAGGAATTCAATCAGAGAGCACTTCGGAACAGTTTGCATCACTTTGGTTACATGGAGTTTTCCGAGCTTATGAAAGTTCTGGCGCAGATTTGTATAAAGCCTGGACTGAATTTATACAAGATAGAAAATTGGATGAGAAAACAAGTTCAGAGTGATACTTGTTATGTATATTGTAATGAACTCCATTGTAACCATAATTCAAACTTTTTATCATTAAATATATTCGATTATATAATGCAATGAGTTGAATATCTATTTTTTTTTTTAATATTATTGGGAGGTATAGACATCTGTTGTTTACACCGACTGATGTGTATTAGTTTCTTATGCATCAGTTATTCTTTTTCAACTGATGCATAAAATAGGAATACGTATCAGTCGTTTACTTACAACTGATGCATAAAAGAAGAATATGCATCGGTTATTTACTGTCAATCGATGCGTATTACTTTTAGGCATCAGTTAATTAACTGATGCGTAAAGTCTAACTTTAGGTGTCGGGGCTGTTTGCATCAGTTGTGGAACTGATGCCTAAAGTGTTTTTTAACAGATGCCTAAAGTGGTTTTTGTACTAGTGCACTCGGAATATCCAAATCCTCTAAGGACGTGAATGCAATTGTAAAGAACATTATTAACATGGACTTAATGCTAGCCATGGATCTTGATACAAAGTTAGTTAATTGTATACTCAGTACAAGAGAAAGGCACAGAGATTACCTTCAGGACCACCTAATCTTCGATCATAAGATGACTCCAGAAACAAGGGGTGATACTACCAATATTTAAACAGCCTAAAAGTAGAAAACAAGGCGATACTACCAAATTCTTGCAATTTATAAAAAAAAAATAATAGAGTAAGATGGTTTACCCAGCTCTGTATACTTGCATCTCTTGAAAGCACAGTGATAACTTCTATTTTGTTCATGTGTAGCTGAATACAGTGCTCTATAAGAGTTCGTACCAAAATTGGAATAAAGGATCAACCGATAAGTTAAAGAAACTTTATATGAGAGGAGTCTTGAGCTTTGCCCGAAAAAAAAGTGTCCAATGTAACAAAAATGACAGTGCAACTATCTTTCATCTTACATAACATAAGAATGACATATGAGAACAGACTGAAGATAATCTTATACAACCTAACATATCATGCCCCAAATTCCCCTTAAACAAAGCTTACAGAACAAATTTTATAGAGCTTCTCATAAGTTGTTTCACATATAGCATTCTACTATTAATAAAAACTGCTAGTTCAAGGTACTTTCGCGAACAAGTAAAAACTGTAGATGACCAAATGACCAGTTTCATCAGTAACCTAAACCATCCTATGACATTCCAATGCCAAGTTTGGTGCCAGAAAGGGGGCGGATTATAGAGATAGGCTCATGTAAGTAAGGTATTGAGCAAAACACAGCTGCAATCGACCATTGTACATATGATTAGGAAACTCGATATCACAATACATTTACAGTACAAAGATTCACGAGAACGTGATTGTCATAAATACTTCAGAAGTCAGAAAGCTACTTATAGGTGTTTGGCGGGACTCGATCCAAAAACGAATACAGAAGATTTCGAATGGCCAATACATGTTTTGAGTTTGTCTTAGGATAAGGTCATTATATAATGCAAGAACTATAAAATTAGTACTAGAGGACCTCCTCAACATATGGCATGAATTAATGCATGTAACATACTTATACAGTAGAAGCTTGGAAGCAATCTGCCATTTAAAGGTAAAGGCGCAACAAACATGCATGTTTGGACAGTAAGCTGATCCTACCTGATGTAACTGGCATCTGTTGAGGAGCTGGAGCTACATTTCTCACAGGAAAATTAAAAGAGATACATAAGTCAATGAGTGCGCAGAAAAATCTTGATAGCAATAAGAGATACATTCTGACTTTGTCTTATATGAAAGTGCTCAAATCCGAACAATCGACAACTCAACTTCTACTGTATTTCATAATTTCATATATGCCAAACGTACAAGATGCTAACTTGTGACACACAATGAGTCCACTTTTGAACCAATGTTTCAAACTAGAATTGCCCCACACAAACTTCATCAAACTGGTACCACACACTAAGAATCGAACATCTAATGATCTAATCACCACTTAATTAGGGACAAAAAACTTTATCAGCTAAACTAGTTGATATCCACAGCCAAGTATTCGACATCCATTCACCACTTAGTTTGGTAAGAAACCATATTAGCTGAACTATTTGATATCCATAGCCGAATAACCAACATCCATTCACCACATAGTTTGGCAAGAAACCTTATGAGCTAAACTAGTTGATATCCATAGCCAAATATCCAACAACGATTCACCACTTAATCCAAAACAGTAAATTGTATAAGTTAAAACAGTTAAAATCCGTAACCAGATGCCCAACTTAACATTTCAAGAACCGAAGTTCTTGGTTATATCCCCATATAAATACACTTAGATCAAGAACTACAGGAATCATATCAATTTTATTTATAATCTACCAACCACTAACTAAAAAATAACACTACTTCATTCAACTTTGAACAAAATCATAGGTATAGGCTGGTTCACAATTATTTAGCCACATGCCTCCAGACAAGATCAACTAAATGTTTGTAAATTATCTTTCACACTAGCTTCTGAAACCCCATTAGGTTACTAGTTAATAGTCGCTCGTCCAATATACAATACAATCCAAATCACAAACAATCTTATAAAAATATATCAACTTATAGCATGATCATAACACTCACATATGAATTCATATAAGTTCGACATATTCTGAGTCCCATTTCACATAGGCACAAACAATTCACCATAGGACTACGTCTCGGTCCTACATAAGCCACTTACGAAAACTATTCTGTGTGACCAACTCTACAATTCAATATATCAATATTGAACTAACAAACCCCAAACAACTAGCTAGACAACATAGATTAGATTAATAGTTATATAGTCATTTGACAAAGTCGCATCTTGAGGTGACAGTTTAAACATCGAAACTCATATTAACATTTCAAGAATAACATAAAGTGGAGGCCTTAAGAAGGTTAGTAGGTTTATCTTACCCAAGTCCAGCATAACTACGCATGTCTCAAAGGGGAGGTTGGAAGGGTGATGGCAGGCGCATCAGTGGGGGTCGTCAATTCTACGAACGTCAATTTGTGGCAAAACAAAACACATAATCAAAAATTAAATATTAAAATTGATAAACCCTAAAAATTGGGGCTTTTTCTTTTAAAATAAGAACTTACCCAAATTAGAAAGAGGAGAGGAACAGGCGGCCCAAAAAGACGCGACTGGGCTAGCTCCGTCGGCATATCGCCGGAAAGGATGGTGCTCGGCCTCGGTCGAGCTGGATCCATCTCCTTTGGCCGAGATATGCAGGAGGAGGAGAGAGAACAAGGGCGGAGATAGGAGGAGCAGAGAGGCGGGCGGAGCTGCGTTTCTCGTCGGCCGCTGCGTTTCTCGTCGACCGCTGCCCGGAGAGAGGTGAGAGGTGAGAGTGTCACAAGGAGAGAGTGGTGAATGGACAGAAATTAGGGATTGAATTCTTATTTTTTTTTTTATGCTACACCCACTAGTCACTCGAATGGTTTTGGGTTAATTTAAAAAAAAAAAAACCACCTAGCTAAAATTATATTCTCTAAAATTATAAATTACCACATACTCCAAAAATCAATTTTCCACTCCATATAAAAAAATGAAATAAATAGTAATAATAAACTTCTCAAAATATAATTTTGCCAACAGAAAAAATATTTTAATAAAATAGAAGATATTTTAATAAACGAAGTCAATCAATGAAAAATTCATTTCTCAAATCAAAGCTATTAATGATAAGCTAAGAAAAAAAATAATTTAATTAAGGTTGTAATTAGACAAGCTATTACATTGTGAGGTATGATAATAGTAATTTTTTTTATACAAATAGACAACTAATAGTATAGGCCTATACGGTGTGTTATTTAAAAAAAAAAAGTTTAAGTTGTGGTGTCGTTGCATTTGCTTCTCATAATGTACATTCATGACCCTAATGTAACGATTATGCATAGAGCGTTGTAATAGCTATATCTATAAATACATGAATTCTCAAAGTCGTTGCATTAGACCCTCTAAGGCAACGGTCTTATGCAAAGCGTTGCAATAGCTCTCAAACCCGTTACATTAGACAACCTAATGCAACGACTTACTGAAATCGTTACATTTGCTTCGTTACCAATGCCCTAGAATGTTGTAGTGGTTTCGGCCCTCTGAGAGGACGGACCGTCATAGTTGGTATCAGACCAAAACTTCTTTGAAAAATTTTAAAATCTCAAATGTTTTACGATATTTAATACAAGTATTAAAAGGTTTTTCAAAAGGGAAAAAGGGGTGCATTGCATGTAGTTTCATATGTATTACCTTCGTTATTTTATGCTTTGCCTGCCATTTTTTTCTTTTTGTCTAACTTAGAATTTATTTCATGTATTTATTAGATGGATAGAGGTCAGAGTTCGAGAACCCCGATTCCAGAACACGATGAGGACGATCGTAGCGCGTTGTATCCAGCGAGTGTCCCAGCAGTTTTGGAAGATCATGCTCACGTTTTGATACGCAGTAGTTGTCAAGAAGTCGTGACTGTAGCATCCTTTATTTTTACCGTTAGAGAGCTAATTAATACCCTTAACACTGCTATACCTAAGCTTAACTCTACGGACGCTTGCATTTACGTGGCCCTAATGAACCTTAGGGGGCAGCCGCAATGGGAGTGTACTGTCAATGCTTTGGAGGGTATGCTCTTTAAGGCGGAGTTCAGTCACAAGGGTGAGGGGGTCTGTGACTTTCTTATTCTAGAATATTTGATGCGTAATGAGTTCGCAAGGAAATCTAGGAAACATAGAGAGACCCTAACTGCTATCTTCTACACCTGTCTTACCTACTGTTCATTCTTAGCCTGTGCCTCGAGATTTTCCCGTAGGACCATCTTCTAAGCCTTTGACTGACAGACAGAAGGGCAAGAGGCCTATGGAGCCCTATGATGATGTTATTTATTATGATACTTTTGTGAAGAGACTTAGGCCATCCTTTGACCTAACTGGCGAGAGTGGTCCCTTGAGTCTTGTAGAAGAGGTAATGGAGCTCATTGACCTATCTGGGGATGAACCTGCTGAGGTGGCTGAGGTTGAGCCTAAAATAGAGCCTATTTCAGAGGACCTAGCTGAGGATGTTCCTGTACCTGAGGTGGTAGAGTTGGACGATAGTGATGAGGAGGAGGAGGAGCCTGTGACACATGTTCCTTTGTCACCTATTCCTGCGTTTTCACCACCTTTGTCATTTGAGGTCCATACAGATGACTCCAGCGATGAGGAGTATGATGACGTGACTACCGACGTGGACTATCATCCGTAGTTTAGTACGCTCATGTTTCCACGCGTAGTTCCTTTACATTATTTTGTCGCGCTTGCATGCGTAGAACATTGATTTTGTTAGTTATACTTATAAACTTTGGCATTGGTGCCTTTTGGCATTCAAAGTTGTATCACGACAGACGTTTTACCGTCATTTTTACTTTGAGGTATTCATGTTATGGATGTAATAGTACATTGTTGTGGTATTTTGCAAATTTATACTATTCAGACATTGCTTGTTTACAAGATGGTTTTGTATGAATTATGTGGTTATTTATTTTTTAGTTTTGGTATATTAGTTGGTTAGTAATATTGCTACACGTGTTTAGGATTCTACTTCTATAAAATTCTCGCTATTTTATTTTATAGAATGCCTCCCAGACGTGACATCACCGGGTTGGAAAACACCGTAAACCAATTGATCGCCCAAAACCAAAACCTGTTGCAGACTATTCAGGAGCAGAATGCCAATTTCTAGGCTACAATAACCCAGTTACTACAAAACCAAAACAATGCTAATCAGAACAATGCTGCTAACCAAGCCCAGGGCAACCAAAATGTACTCAATCCTGCCCATGTTAATGCCTTGTCGAATATGTCTGATGCCATTCAAAGGAAGAAACCTCCTACGTATGATGCTATGGGTGATCCCATGGAGTTGGAGGACTGGATTAGAGTCATGGAGAAGATCTTCTTGACTGTGGGGTGCCCGAATGCGTTCAAGGCTAGGATAGCCGTGTTCTACTTGAGAGAAGCTGTCGATAACTAATTTCAGGGTATTGATGAGAATTTCTTTGCTGACATTCCGGCTGATCAGGCGAACGATGTGCTTGGGAAACTGGGATGACCTTAAGACTAATCTGAGGAAAAAGTTCTTCCCTGAGCACTTGCGCAGGGCCAAGAGGGATGAATTTGAGAAGTTGGAGCAGGAAAGTACGACTGTGGGTGAATTCTACAGACAGTTCATGAAGCTAGAGAGGTTTGCTGACCCGATGACACCCGAGGCGTGTGCTAGGTTGTTCTCTAGGAAACTGAACAAGGAAATTCAGGCTAGATTTGCAGGCGACACCTGGTACGATGTGGATGTCGTTTATGAGAAGGCTTGTAATCTGGAGCTGAGTAATGCTGAGTTAGGTCTGGAGTTTAGCCACAAGAGGAAGGAGTTTGGTGGAAACCAGTATGGAAACCAGTCTGGGAATAACGCCAAGAAGGGTAGGTTCGAGGGTATGTTCGACCCGAAGGCTAAGAGCTTT
>CAAKMY010074862.1:0-13416 GCA_901111285.1 Corrigiola litoralis | reverse complement strand
GGAGGGGGGGGGGGGTGGGGGGGGGGGAACAAATGGGACGGAGGGAGTATAATTCAAAACCACCACGATAAACTCTGTCATCAATACTCGGCAGATTCACTTCTGGAACCTCAGTAGTCAAGGGAGGCATCTGTTCATCCTGCTCGCCTCTTGCCTCTGAGTCCTATGTCTCTCGTCATCTTGCTTTTAAACGTGCTGGCTGCCATTCTCAACTTTACTCAAATATATTTCTATGCCTTTCATTAACTTTGGAACCAGTTCACTCTACTGTCCTTCTTGAAGCAACCCTCAAACATAATTAAATCAGCACCCGTCCTTGAGCAACTGTTGCATAACACTAAACCATGTCAATATCGTAGTTGTACCAGGTCATGGTCTCATGGACACTAGAATGAACTGGATAGGAGTTTGAGAGGTCTCCTTCAACGATACCTAATGTATATACTTGAGAGTACATACTCTCGAGTATACTTCTATTCACCTTTATGTATTTTTTTGTGTACCTTTTCTAGACTTTTATATACTTGCGAGTATCATAGTAAAAATGTTGCACATTTCTAATGTAAAGGACGTACACAGAAAAGTATAAAAGGTACATAAAAAAGCCTTAATTTAAACTAGAGAGTATGCAGGTGTACCTGATAATTTGCCCTTCTCCAACGGTATCAGCTGGCCACTAGATGAAGTTGAGTTCAGAATCAAGATATAGCTGACAAATCAGTATTTCTGTTGTCTGTCTTTTTAGCATATTTAGATCGATCAGTTGGTGCGAGAACCATATGAAATGCAGCAATGACCTCTGCTCGGGTTATTGCTATCGGATGGAAATCATCAACCCACAAAGAAAGGAAAAATATTTGGACAAAATTAGCCATCTTTTGGGAATGGAATGAGGGTGTCATATCCGTCCCCCCTAAAATGTTTTTGCTGGAGTCGAAAACTGAGTGCTCATGGTTATAGCTCAGAAGGGCATATCAAGTTATCAACTATGGCTTTGCAGATAGGCATTCGTCGAAGAATGAAAATTTGTCCAAACTATATAGGATGGACCTTGGAAAGTCATTACTCGCTAGTGGAACATAAACTTCAGAGACGGGTTCACAGTTAAAGCCTCAAAGTGACTTTTTCAGTTCACTCTTAAACAAGAGCGCTCCAGGGAAGGAATACTAGAGGAAAAAGAAGGTTGCAAAGGATTGACATATTCGTCAACTGCCCTCCATATAGTTTTGTTTTAGCTATTTGACATTCTTTAAACCCAATCAAAACCCAAAATTGGACCAATCGGAGGAATACACGAATTTGCAAATATAACACGAAAATGCTTGGAAATAAAAGATACTAATTCTATGCGCAAAGATAACACACGATAGTCACAAGAAGTTAAGAGTTGCACCTCGTCAAGCAGAAATCGTTATGAACATCTCTAGTGCCTCCACCAAGGACACTAGTATATTAACCAATGTGAATAGTCGAAAACACCCAACATCATCATCTAATGGTATCTGTTGAAGACAGTATAAGGATAATATTACAAAAAGGAAAAAAACAAAGTTGCACAATAGACTGAGAAACCACACTGTTTCTAGAAAATAAATGTGGTAATTAGTTTAGAACAATGGCCAATAGACATGTACAGTACTTCTAAATGAAGCTAGGATTTCCTGATAACTTTATGAACTAGGAGGTCGAATAACATGTGGAATTATCTTGATATGAAAACAATGGATCATGGATGCTTGCAAATATTGGCCACATCATTTTAACACTTGGTGCATGCACAAGATTATTCTTCACAATATTTCGGAAAGCATTGCACAGAATTTTGCAATAGATTAGTGTGTATGCCAAATACCAACCAAGTTTGTGCATGTAGTTCCGGATTATTGTACTGTGACCGAAGTCAATCAGAAGTCTTCAAACAGAATTAAACATTAAGTATCTGCACAACAATTCAACGAAAGAAACTGAGGTGGAGAAGTAATCAACTCACACTTATAAATAAACAAGATCCTTCCTGAACACAGTTCTACTATATATAGCTTAGCTCAGCTCACACGTATAGCTTCATTATTTCATGTCTGGGCAAACATAATGTTAGCATCATAAAATCACAGAGCTATCAATCGTCTCAATTATTTTCTTGTCTTCTGTGGGGTCTCTCAAATTGAAGACCTAGAAGAAAAGTCTTGGTCCATGCATGGTAATAAGCTCTATATTTGCAGACCAAACATTCATTGTTTCTTACCATTCATACACACTAATGTACTCTCTTTTTTTTTTCAACAAAGAAATTGCTTCAAGTTGGTCTTATTTTACAGTATTTTTTCTTTTTCTTCAACTCTCTCCTAATCCTGTCCTGAACTCATCTTCTATGCTGTCAGTTGTCACTGTCATGCAAGCGAAAAATTAGTTTTACTTGAGCTCCATAACAGATTAACAGCTTCTTGTACAACCCAATGTCAAACTGCTCAAATTTAAAAATTGTATCATCATGGAAGCTAGGTAAGGACTGCTGCTATTGGAAAGGTGTTACCTGTGACATGAGAAGTGGGCATGTCACTGGTCTCAACCTTTGCGATGGTTGTTTGTATGGTACCATAAATTCTAGTAATGCTACATTCAACCTGGCTCACCTTAGGTCGCTTGATCTTGCTGCCAATAATTTCAGTTATTCTCATTTGTCTGCAAGATTTGGCGACCTCTCCATGCTAACACATCTTAACCTGTCTTACTCCTGGTTTGCTGATCAGGTGCCATCAGAACTCTTAAAGTTGTCCCAGTTGATTTCGCTTGACCTTTCAGGTAATGACCATTTACGCATGCCAACTTATTTCCTGAGTAGTGTAGCTCAAAACTTAATCAATCTTAGAGAACTCCACCTAAATGAGGTGAAGGTCTCTTCTTCAATTCCAAATGCTTTTGCCAATATGACTTCTCTAACAAAACTACAACTTCGAAATTCAAGACTGCAAGGAGAATTCCCTGTTGGCATTTTCATGCTACCCAAATTAGAAGTCCTCGATGTATGTCAAATGGAGATTTGAAAGGTCACTTGCCTGAATTCTATACAATAAATAGTCCCTTAAAGTCACCGAAGCTTGCTTACACAGGCTTCAGTGGTAAGTTGCCAGAGTCAATAGGAAACCTTATTTCCTTGAACCATTAAGATGTTGGGAGTTTTAACTTCACAGGCATCGTTCCCTCTAACATTGGTCGCCTAACAAACATGTCCAAATTGCGCCTTAGTCGCAACAGCTTCCACGGTCAGATCCCTTTGTCCTTGGCAAACCTCAAGCTGCTCACAAACTTGTCACTTGCTTACAATAACTTCAGTACAACTAGAAGTTTACCTTGGCTAGCAAAGCTGACCAAGATAACTTGCTTATATCTAGCCAGTATTAATCTGCGTGGCGACATTCCAAATGTCATCTCAAACCTCACAAAAGTTGAGAGACTACATCTCAGCTATAATGAATTGACTGGTGAGATACCTTCTTGGATCGCGAACTTGACAAAAATTACCAGGTTAGGACTGGTTGGAAATAAACTAGAAGGAAAAATTCCAAAATCAATATTTAAATGCAAGAGTCTGGAGTACCTTCATCTTCATTCAAATAATTTCAATGGCACAGTTCGCATGGACATGTTCCATGAGCTCAAAAATCTAACCCGGCTTCAGTTGTCCTATAACCAATTATCTGTCCTTGTAAATACTAGTGGTGATTTCTATCTCCCGAAACTTGGGCTATTGGCTCTTGATTCATGCAACATAAGTCGGTTTCCCCAATTCCTGCAGAAGCAGACTAAACTGAAGGTATTATCCCTTTCCGGTAATAGAACTACCGGAAATTTACCCAGTTGGGTATTGAACATGAGCAAAGAGACCATGTTGTTCGTCAACTTCTCTCGCAACCTTCTGACAGGACTTGACAAATCCATGGTAGCTATCCCTTGGGTGAATCTGAAGATCTTTGACTTGAGCTTCAACATTTTACGTGGATCTGTCCCGCTTCTCTCTTCTGACACCATGTTTTACAGTGTTGCAAACAACATGTTAACAGGTGAAATATCATCAAAACTCTGCTGTACTGTTGATCTTCGTGTGGTGGATGTGTCCAATAATCAATTAGATGGTACTATTCCCCAGTGCCTAACCAACAACAGATTCCTGTCCATACTGAATCTGCGGGGGAACAGACTTTGTGGCACCATACCGCAAGTAAATACCATCAGCTGCAACTTAAGATCACTAGATTTGAGTCAAAATCAACTTCAAGGCAAGATACCAAGAACACTAGGAAGGTGTCGAAATCTCCAGAGGCAACAATCAAGTCAATGACACATTCCCTTCCTGGTTAGGATCTCTTCCAGAACTGCAGGTCCTCATATTGCGTGCAAACAGGTTCAATGGTATGGTAGGTTCCCCATAATCAATGACCGATTTTCCAAAGCTGCGTATTATTGATCTCTTTAACAATTTCCTGAAGGGGTGTTTTCCTGCAGAATACTTCACCTTGTGGAAAGCTATGGATGTTTCTGAAATCGAGACTTCAAGGTACATGCAGCAGAACTTTGAGTGGAACATGTCTTTTGCCAATGCCAATTGGATCGGGTACTATGACTATTCCATGACATTGACAATGACAAACAAAGGAACGGAGCTGGTTTATCAGAAGGTCCCCAACATCTTCACGGCCATTAATCTATTCCATGAAATAGGTTCAATGGAGAGATTCCAGATACCATAGGAAGACTTAAAGGATTAAGAGTGATCGGCTTGTCTAACAATAGTCTTGTTGGCAACATCCCGTCAGTTTTGGGAGATTTGACGTTACTAGAATCATTGGACCTCTCTCACAACAAGCTTTCAGGCAGAATCCCTGAGCAATTTGTAATGATGACATTTCTAGCATATCTCAATTCGTCCAACAACCATCTCACAGGGTCAATACCACTAGGTGATCAATTTGGTACATTCCAAAACAGATCATATTTCGGTAATCCAGGATTATGTGGACCACCTGTGTCCAAAAGGTGTGAGCCACAACCATCCGTGTCACAACATTCTGCACGCAACAATGGCAGCGAAGGTCTCAGTGATGCCTTCTGGACTGGTGTAGGGACGGGGTGTGGAACTGGAGTGGTAGTTGGAATAACTCTAGGATATGCCCTGATTATAAGAAGAGGACAGCGGATTTTTGGGAGAATTCTACTAAAGGGGAGCTAAATTGAAGCTATAACTTTCTTGCTTGATGTCAGATGAAGCAGTTCAACAGTGTTTCAGATAGCACTGCACTTCAGTGTAAAATCCTTTTATCTTGTTTCATGTATTTCATAACTTAGTATTGATAATATCATAAGGGGAATAGTTAATGTTCATACTGGTACTTTCAGCTAAGTCTTGACAATGGATGTTATAATAAGCTATCCTGAACACTGTAAACTTGTAAGAGGCAGGCGATTACTCGTTACAAACTTAAATTATTACCATTTCCATTCCCTTGGTTTAAGGTATCGAAATGTCGAAATCAAGAGCTGGAAGGATAGACAGGAATGGCAACAATTGACAATACTATCCTTTCCGGATGAGACAACTAACCAAACTACAGTATGATATAAGGTTATTGCTTAGTTTACAAGTATTCTAATTGGAGGCTTCAATGTACAGGCTTTGGTGCTAAGGTGCCAGACTCAATAGGAAACCTTACTTGTGCACTTTAGATATGATAGTTGTAGCTTCACAGGTTCCACTCCTTCTAGCATTAGAAGCCTTACAAACAAGTCTAAAATGCGCCTTGGGCGCAACAAGTTAAATAATCAGAGATCCCTTTGTCTATTGAAAAGCATTTTGGTGTGACTGTCTCATCCAAGTTCCCCTCAAAAGAAAACAGCAAGAAAGACTTTCCCAGGAAAACAGCACAATGAAAACGACAAAGCTAAATACCACAAGTAAAAATCCAAAATAAGTCTAGAGCAGGCAGAGGGATATATCGACAATTTTGTACTGGTTCAAACGACTATACAGGCTGAAACATCTTGTAATTAGGCAGATCATGTTTTTGCTGTCATATAGAAGTCAGGAAGTAATGTAGATCAAAATAAGCCTCCCTTATCTGTTGCGAAACCAAACAACAGGCCTTCATAATCAAGCAACCAAATCACATAACAAGCTCAGTAGCTCACTATGGAATTTCGAACCCATTTCTGCACTCTGGAAATAAGTCAATTTATACAGATTTCAGTGCTATCACTAGCCCATGTACACGACAACAAATAAAAATGGAACAACTTTATTCAGCATGGTTTGTGTGATATATGTTAGCCACGTAGCAGAGTAAAACGATCCAAAGAAAGGCAAAATCAGAGGAAAAATATCAGCCAATATAACTCCATATATAAAACCAAAGAAAAGGAACAATCAGCGTTTTTGCAGGCATTTGGTGAAGGATACTACTAAGATGCAAAAGAAAACCAGCAATTATGAAAATTATAGATTCATAGTGCCTTTCACACTCTTGCTTCCATACACTAGAGCCTTTGCCATATTCTATGTCATTGGATCTTCATCATCTTTAACCACTTCATTCGAGATCGATATACCCTGATTGAACAGTGCTAGGCCCTCCTCATATGACCCCAAATAAAATCCTCCAAGTAACCCCTTCAAAGTGATCAGTTCCTTTTTGTGATCTCTAGCGCAGTCAATGGACAACATTGTGTGCTCCTTATATTCTTATGAGCCATCATCGCTTACTAACATTAAAAGTTCCTTGTTCTCTTTATAGTAAAGTGCCCCAGGTCCAAGGTATGAATAAGGATAAGAAATATTGAATAGCTCTATCCAAGACTCTGCTTTACCATACTCTTTCATCACCCATATCGAGTATCTGCCTAACAGAGGTACCATAACTAAAGCCAGCATACCCGAGCAAGTTGTAAGCATCATATCATTGTGCCAGACAACGGAACCTTCCACACAAGGCGGCAACTTCATTTCGCCAAAAAACTCGTCATGCACATCAAAAGTAACAATGCCACTCCAAACGCCCTTGTGAGTACTTCCCTTAAACCCCGGCCAATGGATAGTACCATTCACAAAACACTGCGAGTACGAACAATGCATAAATGTTCGTGTACATACGCCAAGTCTTAGCATCGGACAAGAACCCTCAATAATTCTCCACGTCCCAGAACTAACCGCGTAAACCTGAACCTTCGGAGGAAGCTCAACTTCATCAGTTTCAACGTCAGTAAGCAGAACCACCTTATAGTCATTAGCAACTTGATCAAACCCAAAACCCAGGTGCACAGCACCCATGTCAGTGTCATTAGAATAAGGTAGCCGAATCGCCTTCCGAATAGAAGGGTTCCACAAGAAGACAGCAAACTTGGTCGAATATATCGTATTCGACATACACAGCATCGACATACACAGCACCCCATTGCAACAACCAACAATGTTATAACAGTCCATGATACCAAGCTCCATAGGAATATCCACCAACTTGCACTCCCTTCTACTAAAAGTTTCAGTACTTGCTGGGTATATACCAAACTTTTCTTGCCAATTTTCTTGAGCTATATTCCTAATGCACCCAAAGAAGATCATGGGGTTTTCTTTAGATTTCTTTTTGTGGGCATCTAAGAAATCATGGCTAGTGATTATGAAGTAAAGGGTTTTGCAAGTGCATGCACATGTTACAAGTAGTTTGATGGGTAGTCTCAACATTATATTGGTTTGTAACTCTATAGGCAGTGATTGCAACATCTTGTTTGTAGACACTGAATGGATTAAGAGCAAGTAATGAAGAAGATGGGAACTTATCTGAAAATGATCAAGGTTTGTCACGCTTGACAGAGATATTTGAGTTCCTTATTCTTCCTTTTTGTTAGGGTTTTTGATATGAAAGAAACAGACCAGAACTTTCGTTCAAGGAAGTTTGAGTTTTTTCAGCCCTGCTTTTGTTTTCTTTTGGTTTTCACTCTCTGTTTAGTCCGGATTCGAGTTGGGTCACTAGGGTGGTAAACTCGGAGCTGACACTTCAAAAGGATTAGATTATGAGGTCATTTTGCTCCCTCTTTTTCACGGGGCAGCAAGGATTATCATTTCTAGGCGCGGGCTTTCCCTCGGGGGAAAGAGAAAAACATGCAATAATCACAACTCGAAAACGAGATTTTTTACAATTTCCACTGACGATAATCCTTTAGTAGTACTAGTTAATTAGTCCTAGTTCAGAGTCATGTGTGAGGATAGTCTTTTGGGTCGAGTTGGTCATATCCAATAATCTTTATGTTGGAATCAATTATGATAGTGTTTTGAGCCGAGTTGGTGTTCAGTCATATCCAAAAATCTATAGGATTTGGTTTTGAGTCAGGTTTCTATAAGAGATATCTTCAGTTTAATTCGGTTCATATAATTTGGTTATGTTCAGTTGAATTCTACCGGTTTCAGTCAAAAAGAACAGCGTAGTCTCTGGTATTGTTTCACTGTTTGATTTATAGTACGTCTGGTTCTCCTGGGGGATAAAACAACACTCACGCAAGTAATGACCATATCTAGTGGTTTATCTTGCGAGAACAATCAGGTCTTCAAATAAGAGAGACGAAACACACACGAAGGCTTGAGCCGAAGCGACGGAGAACAGGTTCACAGTACAATCACAAAAGTAATTCACCGAACTCATTTGTACACGTAAAACCTTCACATTAGAAAGTCATTATAGAAGTCAAGTTTTGTCAAAATTGCATTTTACAACTATTTCTGTTACATGACAGGTCTAAAAAGCCAGAGTGCAACACAGCATTTAAGACCAACTCTAAAACATATTTTGCATTTTTTTTTTCTCATAGACAATAACAGGACTATGATGTAGAACCCTGTAAAGTTTCCAAAATTTGCTCAATTTTGTATTTCATGACTGGCTGACCTCTCCTTGTCTTTTTATACATCTTTTCCTTCAAATCTTTTCTACGAGCTTCAGCCTTTTCTTTTTCTTCCTTCTTCGCTTTCATAATGGCTTCTCTTTCCATCCTTGCTTTCTCTTCTTCTTCACGCTTCTTCTCATATATGCCTTTCAAACTGTATGACCCCCCTCTGTTTTTCTTGCCTTTCATACTTGCTTTACCAACATCCTCCTGTAAATGCAACCGATATCTACATATAACACACCTAGACGACTATTTCGAATTAACCATAACCATAGGTGGTGTACATACCTCAGCCAGCTGGCCAGAGGAGGATGGATCACTCTGTTGATTTTGCTGCTTGACCATTTTCTTGTACTTGTTCACATGTTTGGCATTCTTGTAGAATTCCCTTTTCTTCTCTAAACACAGTGGACAAAAAATAATATAGCCGAATCAAAACCCAAAGTCAAGATTTAACTCACAAAATCATACATGCACATGCTTTACACAACAGCAGAACAAGTTAATAACAACAATATCCCAATGACTATCCTGCTTAAGCAGGGTTTGGGGAGGTCAGAATAATTGTGGCCTTACCCCTAAAGAGCCTCTTGTCTTCCAACATAAGTCTAGAGGCAGTCACTTATTTGACCAAAGATACCAAAAGACAGATCTCTCTTCAAAGAGCGACTTCCTTCTCGTATCACCTTATTACACCAAGACCACTAGTTTTTACTTGTCAAAGTAACCAACTAAACATGTCTTCTAACCCAACTGGCACAAATATAGCCATTTAATATGGTTTCTTTACCAGAAAAACTTAGAAGTATAGAATTGTTTCTCTTATATATATATATGATACTTAATTGATTGTCACAAACCCCAACTCTATACCCTGGACTTGTCTCTCAGGGACACACAAATCAGCTACCTATACGCACCCTCAGCAGTCACCAACACCTTTGTCAATAGGACACTTCAGAAGCGTGGGACACATTAGAAGTATCCAGCACAGACATGGCAGGCATTTTAGGGGTTATAGTTTATTTTGAAGGATCGTATCCAGTATCCAAGTATCAGATTTGGGTGTCTGACACGGGTACGTTTGGTATGGTAAGGTAAATGAAGGGTCTGAGTAACAAAGACCAACACTATACGTGCCTTGCTGCATTCATTTTCGTGTTGTCTCTCTAGAAAACTATCACCACACCCTCAAACTAGACCTATGTTTCATATTATTGCACTTTGAAACGGATACTAAACTAAAAAGGAAAATCTTCCTCCATGAGTATTTGGAATGTATTAAGGTGAACATAGAGCAGTCCTCAACCTAGCATTCAGGCACTGACAACCATTCCTCCTTGCCCTGAGATACTGCTTGTCTTCATCAGTTATGCACCAAACATACCTGAGTTTCTTTCAAACAAAACTACAACAACCCAGTATGAATCCAGCTCTAGGCGAGGTCTGGGGAGGTCCAAGATGTACTCAGAATTACAACTAAATAATTTAGAAAGACTAACAAAGAGGCTTTTCCACACATTTAAAACAAAACTGCTTGAGCAAAATAAGATCCACTACAAAATAAAAGGTAAAAACATACGAGACGAAAGTTGACTAATGACTACGCATGGAGACGAGCTAAACATAAATTGTTCATCCGAATTTGAACAAACAACGCTGTTCCACACATTTCATATCCGTACTTAAATTTTAGCAGCCTTGGTAACAGTACTAGCTCTGTCTTGACACAGGATATACACAATTATGGCGTTTTATGCTGGATGGTAACTTTCTTATTTCTCTATGCACTTATTTGACCTTCAGCTCTTTGAGTAACTTCTGTGTGAATTTCTCAGGCAGGTTTCAATTTTTACCTTATGAGTTAGAACAAACTGAAAGAACATTGTTCCGGACTTCCGGTTAATAATTCATACATGTGGGGTTTTTGAACTTAAAACTGATCGAAGTCCAGGAGTTCAGCACTAAAAGGGGACAACCAAAAGTCAAGGAAACTTCAGGCAGAAGGAGTTGATAGCAAGCTCAGTAGCTATTGATCAACTTTTCAGGTGTTAAGTAAATGGAACAACTGAAAGTTATGTGAGGTGGACCGTGCAATGTAACAAACCAGCTGCAGATGGTTGAGTAAAAGCGTAAGTAAGAGAGAGGAAAGAAAAGGTTGTAAAAGACCATTAATGAGCCACAAAAGAAATAAAAAAAAATTGACGGATCTGCAACGTCCCAGCCTTCGCTTTACAATGGAAAATAATGAAAACTATAAAAAAAAAAAAAAAAAAAAAAAACATGACATGGATTTTCTGATGTTTGGTGAATCAATAACAATTGTTTGCCATGTGAAAAACAAATGGCTGAAACTCCAAAGATCCGTAACTGGAAAGGGCAGCTAGCCGGCTAGGTTATACATTGGTCCAACATGACAACCTAGGATGCTCGGACTTGTTATCCCCTATCTATATCGGGTGCGTATCCGGGGACACCCCTGTCGGACTCTGCTATTGTTTCAAAAAATTGCATGATTCTAACCTACAATGGAGTAACCAGTGTGCATACCCATACCTGCGTTGAAAGTATCCGATATAGGTACTTAAAGAAAAATGAAGCATCCGAGCTTCATAGATGACAACCATGAACATATGAGCGTAAGGACTCGGCACCCGTGAGCAGACGAGATGCGTGACAGGACACAGAAGGTGGTGCTTGATAGTCTGAATCCATGTGACAAGGGAGACATTCAGTCCGTGATACCACACGCCAAGGGGTGTGTACACACACAATCCAGTGACGCAAAGGGTGCTCAAAGATACCTGTTTCTAGTGAGACAGCCATACAGGTATCTGTTTTGATCCAAGATACACCTGGCTGTGTTAGTGTTTAAGGATGAGTAGGTTCTGCCGGTGAGTTTAAATTACCTCAACCATTATGCTGCTAGATCAAGAGGAGAATACAAGCTTGCATTTCAAAATTCTTATTGATCTGGATTCTCTAATCTCATCTTTCCTCCAAAAACCAGTGAAATATGGTTAGCTCCTTCAGTCCTTTTAATGACCTTATTGAATCCTGATACGCAAGGTAACAATAACTCTCGTCCTATAATTGTTAGAGATGAGAAGAGCAAAAATGTTGAAGTTTCGAATGGTTGGATTTGGGGCCTGCAGTCTCATCTTTCATTCAAAAATAGGTGAATAAATGTTGCCAACTATGGCCTTACTAATCTCATACCCACAATAAGTGTTACAGAATACGCTTGGCCCAATCAAATTCTATTTCAAATCAAGCGAATTGAATTTGGAATTCGCAATTCGCTTTGCTAACCACACAACTTACCTGTCCGAACTCCACACCTAAGGGTAGCGAATTTCGTTTCTGAACTCGTTTCGCGTACTGGAGCGTACGGCGAATTATGTGACATTGTCCAAGGTAATAATGAACCTCGTTCAATAAATGGTGGAGATGAGAAGAACAAGTTTTTGTAGTGAATGGATGGCAAGATAAGGCTGTAGAGGGGCATAACACAAATCAAGTCCAACCCATTAAAGTACACAATATAAATGTAGTCTCAAATTCCATAGTTGAATACTTGAATGTTCCAAAAACAAACTTCAGTATACTGATTTAGCTTTAAAGAAAAATGGCTTTTGGTAGAGTAATGCCGGCAATTCAGAAGATAAAGCCAAGTTTTCTGAGTATAGTGAGTTCTTATTCGAGGGTTTTGATCTACTGCTGGAAAAAGTGAGGATGCCCAAGTAGACTGCAAATCAGAGAGTCACTCTCATGCTTCAGAAACTCCTACACTGAACTTACAAGAGGCGTGATTTTAAGAAAAGATGATGAGCTACCTCACACAAACCACACTCGAGGAACTTATGATGATACTGATGATGAAGCTGATGGTGGGGGTAATTCTCTCAAGGAGGATGTTAATACAGAGCTTGCTAGGAGGGATGCAATGTTCCCTCCTAGTTTACACATCCAGCCTGTTTGGACGCAATTATTTCGGTAGCAAGGAGCAGAACGCATGCTGCCGATTTCCTTGATATGACCAAAATAGAAAATTAGAGAACGATCAGGGAATACCTATGAAGGTCATAGCCTTAAGAAGGGCTTCTTAGAATAAAAAAGATATGTTAAATTATCCACTTCCCTCTTCAGTTTTGGAGGACAACTTGTCCGCTCATTGTACCCTTTTGTCTCTCTCTAAATATTGTTCTTATCAGAAATGATTATAAAAAATGCTCTTTTCGATACAATGCTCTGTGGTCTTCACAAATGATGTACTTGAGTCCACAACATACCATTAAGCCTTCCCGTCTTGCATAGTCCAAGGGTCTACCCTAGCCCAGAGCTTAACAGGTTTATCAACCTCAGAAGATAGATTTCTCTTCTTTCTTTTTTCAAGTAATTCTACTATCAAAGCTGGAACTCCTCCCCTTTGTTTGCATTCCTCCTGTTCCCCCCCTCCCCCCCCCCCCCCCCCCCCCCCCCCCCCCC
>CAAKMY010074851.1:0-21475 GCA_901111285.1 Corrigiola litoralis | reverse complement strand
TATTTTTGTTAAATTTTCCTATATTTAACTGTTGGTGTTAATCTGGTCAGATGGGTTCTCATGTTACCAAGTATTGTTGCCTCTTTGATTTATAAAATGCCTCTCTTGTCTTACAATAAAAGTCGCCTTCCTACTTTGGTATACGAATTTCTATGTCAATAATATTTCTTGTAGTCATAGAAAACCTACATTAACATTGAATTCATTGTAGTTATAAAATAAACCTACATTAAAATACTCCTACATAATATTCCTTGTAGTAATAAAATACCTACACTAAAAGACTCCTAACATATATTAAAACTCCTAAAATACATTAAAAGACTCCTAAAATAAGTGGACTCGATGTAGAGCTTTGAAATTCTTCTGCTTTATATATTAACTATTAGATATCTTATATAAAGGTGGGTAGGAAATCTTTAGTTCTACACGTGGCATGACACGTGGGAGGTATACACCCAGTAGTTTCATGCCATGTGTCATAACTCATTTAATAAACCACCTATAATTATTAGGGTTTCATAAATGTAACTTATTAATACTATATATTAAATGAATTAACACTACTTATAAATGATATTCAATCAATTATTAAGTAATATACATATACTAAAACAAATATACATATGATCGATATATAATTAGAGTATAATATTTCAAACATAGAAACTATTGCATTATACTCACTAAGGTTGACGGATACTATCATATATTTATTTGGAGTATACTCAAAATAGTTAATTAAGTTGTAATAATTAAATGGGGATATGCACAACATAATAAGGTTGATATACTGGCTATAGTTGGGTATGCTCACTATGATTAATTACCACATGATATATAGACTAAATCTGTAAGAAGTAGCTTAGCGAGTATACCAAATAAATACTATGGGGCTATGCTCACTATAGTTGACTCACATATAAACATATATCTATGTGGTGTATACTCACTATGGTTGATTAATAAAATTATACGAAGTAATCTTAGTGGGTTAGACACCTTGTAGTTGGACATGTGGCATGTAGACTCCCTGTAGTTTAGTATCAGGTGTCACAACTCATTCATAAGTAATAGTTTTGCGACTCTTACGACTTCAGAATATTAACATAAAATATTATATAGAAATTACTACCTGACCGTGTGAAGTACGGGTTGCTACCTAGCTAGTGTAGGTATGAGAGTCGAGACATGGGCCTTAAGTAGCCCTTCACTACTTTGAACCACTCTAAAACAAAATTAAAGGGAATCAAAGGGTAGACCTTTTTCTCCCTCAGCTAACGAGATTGAATTATTGAACCAAACTAGAAAGTTGTCTCATTATATTATTGAACGTGGATTATAAAATCAAAATATCCAACTAAAATTGGTTTGACCGTTTTTGATATTTCAAAGTACTAATAGAGTTTTCATGCAAATATAGTACTTTAATTTTGCACTTAAATTAAAGATATTCATTTCATCTTTATATTTGAGGTTAAAGAGAAATCTCTAATCCTAAGAAAAAGACGATAAAATCTTTTTATAGATACTCAACCCTTATTTTTTAAGAAATAATAGAAAGTTATATTTACCTTAGTTTTTGTTTTATGTTACCTGACTCAAATATGGACTTATCTATATAGTGAAAACAAAATCAAATAAAAAAAAATAAAAAAGTGGAAATGACAAAATATAGAAAATTGGACCACTTGCCACAACTCTTTCTCTAATATTCCAAAACCAGCAAACATCAATAATTAAGCTTCTGAATTCACATAGGCAGTGGTTTTACTCTTAAAACCTTGGCTATTAAACACAGAAATATCCATACAGCTACCATCTAACTCATCTTCCCCTCTATATAAACCCCAAAGATTTCTCTTTGCACATATAATCTATTACAAACAACCATCATTTGGGAAAAGAAATATTTTTTAATTTAGTAAAATGGAAGCACAGAAAGTTGAAGCTAGGAAAATAGTGGTTGCAGTAGATGAGAGTGAAGAGAGCATGTATGCCTTATCGTGGTGTTTGAACAACATTATTGCTGCTTCAGAGCAAACCTCTGACTCTACTAACCTTGTTCTTCTCTATGTCAAGCCACCTCCTCCTGCATATTCTGCTTTTGATGTTGCTGGTAAGAATCTTCACTAAAATTTTCCTCTTACATTAAACTTTTTTCGACTACGTACAGCACCAGAGCTTATATTATCTCATGCATACCAATTACCATAAGGTATACGTCCATATATACTAGTGTTCATGTTTATAACTTCATGGTTATGTCCATGAATCATGACTAGAGATGATACATATACGACATGTTCTTTCCCCTTGTTTTTGTTTATCTTATCGGAACTTTTCTTATTTTCAAAACTTTTCTTATATTTGTCACAGACCTATTGTACCTTATCTGCAATTCTTACAAGTTACAAGTGAATAGAAAGGTTAATTAGACGATCAAGAGTTACGTGATGTTTTTATGAGAAAAACACTGACATGAATCATACTTTTGGCAGGGGTTTTGTTCGGTAACGACGTTGTAGCACCCTTAGAAGAGTACTCCAGAAAGCTGGTTGATTCAGTAATGACTAGAGCCCAAGCAATTTGTATGAAGTCCAACATAAATGTACACTTTGTCTCCATAATCATTCTAATTAACATTATTGTTTTCTGATTTAATTGTTCGATTGACAACTTTCGTAACTTAACTCTGACGTACACTTCTTAATCTCCTTTGATGATAATAGGTTAAGGTAGAAAAGAAAGTTGGGAGCGGAAATGCAAAAGAAGTGATATGCGGAACCGTAGAGAAACTAGGGGCCAACATGTTGGTCATGGGAAGCCATGGATACGGATTCTTGAAGAGGTAATACTTCTTTAGAAAAGAAAACATTATACTTGTGCTAAAAAGTGCCGTATAGATTGTGTTCAATGGATGACATATTGAAATTGGTTGATGATCTTATAAAAATGCCAGAATTATAAGTAAGATCGTTTCAAATTTTATGTCTTCTTGAATCTGAAAAAGTGAAAAGCTCATCAATTCCGTTTTATGTAAAACCGTCTTGTCCAAATTTTGTCATCTAAGATTATTGGTAAACAACTTATGCGAAAGAACAGACGTATAATGCTCTTGATGATACTGTAATTAACAAGCAAATTAATATATTTCTTGTTTCGTTTATTAATATAATTCTTAATATCACAGGACTCTTCTCGGAAGTGTAAGCTATGATTGCGCCAAACAAGTGAAGTGTCCCGTGGTCGTTGTGAAGCATCCCAAAAACAGTTAACGGCTGTTTATTTGTCACATTAGTACTTATACTAGCATATTAGTAACGCTAATGGTTTTTAGTACCTTGAATTTAGTACTAGTATGAGTAGAATTTCCTTAATGGGTAGTCGCTTTCCCGCAGTAAAGTGTTTGTACATTTGCAAAGAGCTCATGTATAAATATCAAGCTTGATATGCGATGAATAGTGTACAATTTATCGCTTTGTCCAAATTTCCAACGACGAAAATTCTACGTGCTCTTTAGTCTTTAAGTCGCCCTACCTCCGACGTCTTCTAGCTTAAATTTCTTACTGACAGTGAGTCAGTGACATAAGAGTCTGACCTCAGAATTTCGCTTGAAAGTTGACAATACAAAATACTTGTGATAGATTCACATCATACATACAGTGATACAGCCATACAGGAATATGATTGATCTTGTGTATGATTAATAATGTATTGATTAAGTGATAAGTACTATAAGATTCACGAGTAGGAAGAAAATGCTATGCTTTGATACATATGTCGAGCACTTTTTTAATTGAGAAATGTAAAAGAGCTTACTCCCTTTGTCTAACAGATTTACTTTATTTTTCAAATTTCTTCGCACATTTTTTTAAAATAGAAGAAATCAAATGCGATGGAGTCATGGAGAGAATTGGAGGTATCATGGGACTATGAGACTATCCACTTATCTTGATTCATAATACCAAAATTTACATTTTTTTTTTTATGTACGGAGTACAAGCGAATAAGAGTTTTGCTCAAAACTTGAAAGTCAAAAGATCAATTGTATAGAATGTTGGCTTGTTCATTTAAACATTTAAACTCCAATATTTTGTAAATACAATTGACACGCCTTACTAAGTTGGCAGTTCTAGCTTCACCAATCAATAGTCTCGTCATGTTATAGTATACTTTTGTTTATTTAGATAAGACCATATTTTGATTAGATGAGATGAACTCATAAAGTTTTGAATATGAATTTCCAACTCACAATTTCAAATGCCTCATTTCGAAATCTTGATTATTATCTCATACTCCGAAGCTGTCTTACCCAAACCATTTGGTCTTAAAGGAACAATTAAGCTTCGAAAGTCACTATACTACGCATATTTGACTATTTGAGTATCTCCACTATATCTATAATTGAAACAAAGTAGTTAGATTGTGTTATTAGTTAGCTAGGTTGATTGGTTAACGAGATGACATTATCTAAAATGAACATCACCCAATATAATTAGCTAAACAGGTTAAAATATGACAAAATTTACCCTTAGTTTGTCATATTAGATTCATACTGACTCGATCAATTACTTCCTCTAATTCAGTAAATAGTTTTCATGTTCCATCTTATATAATGTGTCCTAACAGGTAGTGTGCACACATTATTATCTTCGGATACCACATACATAGCTTGCATATGTATTATAGGTACTTTTTGGGGCTGTTTGATGATCATTTCCTTACTTTTCCTACTACCTCAATTTAAGTTGGTTGAAAATTAATTTTTTTCATTTATTTGGTTTAATAAGAGTTTAAGTCAGGTAGGACAATTAGGGCAACAAAGCCATCATTCACGAGATTTACAGTTTAATATTATTGCATTCCCGTCATCTTGAACCTGAAACATCTAATTAAGTCAGAATAACTCCTTACAAATCGATTCAATTGCTTATGCGTGGTATTAGGTCAAAGAGAATACAAGGAGTTGGTTCCACTTTTGCACAAATTAAGTTTTCTTTTTAAAAAAAATAAAACCTAATCACATTTCTAGTTATAGCAAATTCCACAACACCTATAATAAAATTATACCCATTAAAAAAGGATCATGGCCATTAATTTATGAATTTTGATCCCAAATGTCCATTAATTTTGTAAACTGTAAAACTAATCAATAAATCATATCGAACCTTAAAAAACGAACATCTACGATACATTGATTTGTGGTCGCTACAAATTTTTTTATGGCAATTGAAAAACCACTCGTAATAATAATTTTTATTAATACTATAAAAAGAAATAACCATTTCATCCAATTTAAATCTAAATAATAAAAGTAGACGGTCTTTTGGTCGCAATTGGTGACACACTTTTGACATCATCATTGCAAAATTCTTACACATGTACACATCAACATAACTCCATCATCTCCCCACATCCACTGAATCTACCCTCACCCTCATGTACTATTACTCATCCACTTCTTAATCTTAGATCATCAGCTAATCAATTAATTTGATCTTTGTTGTTTGATCTGTAACAAACAAATCATGTTTCTTTTTGATTGGTTTTATGGGATCTTAGCTTCACTTGGGTTGTGGCAAAAGGAGGCCAAGATCTTGTTCTTAGGCCTTGATAATGCTGGGAAGACCACTCTTCTTCATATGCTCAAAGATGAGGTCTCTATTTTTGTTTTTGGTTTATGCAATTTTGATTGTTTGATTGGTTTTTATTGGTAAAGATTGATTTTTGGAAATGCCCATTTTATGTTTTGTGGATTTATGTGCTAAAATTTGATCTTTAGGTGTGCCCAAGTCATGTTTTGTTGATTTATGTGCTACATTTATGATATTTAGGAGTGCCCAATTCATGATTTGTTGATTTATATGCTAAAAATTTGATCTTTAGTAGTGCCCATTTCATGTTTTGTGGATTTATGTCCCAAAGTTTTGATATTTAGGAGTGCCCTTATCATGTTTTTGTTGATCTTTGTGCCAAAGTTATGATCTTTAGGAATGTTAATTTTATGTTTTGTGGATTTTAGTGTTGAATTATTGATCTTTAGGAGTGCCCATTTCGTGTTTTGTAGATTTTTGTGTTGAAGTTGTGAACTTGTGATCTCTAGGAGTTGGCCATTACATGTGTTTCCAGTGATTTTATATTTTAGGTTATGTTTAGCTGATTGGATATTATTGGGATTGATTGAATTTTGGAAATGCCCATTTCATGTTTTGTGGATTTCTATGCTAAAGGGTTGATCTTTAGGACATAGGAGTGCCCATTTCATGTGTTTACAGTACTTTAGTTTATGTTTAGTTGATTGGTGTTTTTTTTTCTTGGGAAAAGATTGAATTTTGGGAATGCTCATGTAATGTTTTATGAACTTTTGTGCTTATGTTTTGATCTTTTGGAGTGTCCATTTGTAAAGTTTGGAGTATATTTTAGTAGTGCCAATTCTATGTTATCTTCTCATATTGCGCTAGTTTTATGTTTAGTGATTGGTTTTCCTTAAAAAGATTGAACTTCGGGAATGCTTGTTGGATTCATGTTTGACGATTTTCTAATGTTGATTCATATTAGGCGACCCCAAATCAACTTGGGATAAGCTCTGTTGTTGTAGGCTTGATCTTGTAGAGTGACTATTGCAAAGTTATTGGTTTTTGTCCAAAGTACAGATTTTTTTTTTTTTTCTGTTTTGTTGGGGCAACTTGGGGGTAGAGGGGATGCCTGGATTTGTTTTTCCTTTCTGGTGAATGGTCTGATCTGATCCATGCTTAACTTGTATGGGTGTTTCTGATTATATATGTGGTGCTTGAATATAGTTCATTTTTTCTTCTCAGTGAAGTTTTGTGTACATTTTGATCTTCCTATATGATGAATTGCTCATTTTTTTGGAACTTATTATTGGTTGATGAATTGATAGAAGTGATTTTTAGAAGAGGTTCGAATAGTTATGATGACTTCAAATCGAGCTGTTTTTGATTGTTGTTGTGGAAAATGTGGTGGGTACAGAGATTGGTTCAGCATCAGCCGACACAGCACCCAACATCTGAGGAGCTGAGCATTGGGAAGATCAAGTTTAAGGCTTTTGACTTGGGAGGTCATCAGATTGCTCGTAGAGTTTGGAAGGATTACTATGCCAAGGTACAGTATATCTTTAGATCATGGGCCGGTCTGTGATTCTTTTGGAAATGATCATACTTTGATATTGTTGTGATGTCATCCATTTCCCAACTAGCTGTGGTTGAGTGGCTTTTGTGGTTCATTTGTAAATTTGGAGGTTTATTATTGTGGTGTTATTGTTGATGTTAGTGGTCAATGTATTTTGTTTAGTGTGTGTGCCTGTTGTATGTCATTGGTTCATTGTGGTTCAGCGAGCTTTTTGTTCATCTTTGGACAAAGCCTTATGCTTCATTTTTGTCAAAAGTACATGGTTGACATCAATTTGTCAAAAGTACTGGGGGACTATAGTAGGGGATTTGAGAATTGAGTAGAAACAACCCCCCAGCTATCTGCTTGCAGTTGAAAGCTTGATACTTCCAACCTAAAGAAACAATTGTGCAAAACGAAGTTTTGATCTTTAGGAGTGCCCATTTCAGCCCAATCATATCATGATTGAAAGCAATCTGGATGGATAGCTATCTTGCTAATTATTATGACGGAACTTGTTATCACCTTCATCTCTCTTCCCCATACAGCTTTTCTAGTTGTTGGTTCCTAGTATTCTACAAGTAATTTCACTATATTTGTTTTCTTTATTCTTGTTGTGTTAAATTTGATGGTTCATTCACGAATCTTCGATGGCTCATCTTAAGTTACCAAATTGGCCTATTATATCAAGTCTTCATCACAACCTTGCCTACCCCAGATTTTGTTTAACATTTTCATTTGTGGTTTTTGCTGTTCTCCTTAGACAACTTTCTGCATAGTGCATACTCACTGCAATCAGAACTCAGAGATCATGTTATTAATTGGACGATTACTTCTTAGTTCTCCCTGGTATTATGAGCTTATTTCCTTGGATTGGTTGAGAATCAGTTAGGATTTGTGTTCTTTGAGGCAATAAAAGGAGGGGGGAGGGGAGTCCTTTATCTACTGTCCAATTCATATTGTTCTTACATTAGCACACGGTGGCCATAAGCAATATAAGTCTGCATTTTACACTTTTACTACCAAATGAACGCATAATCTGATGCATTCTTACTTTTGGGGTGCAAAGAGGTTTGTGTTTTTAGTTTCTTTCACAACCCTTACTGTCCTACTTTACCTTGTATGACCATTGCACCTATAAACCTGTTACTGGAGTACCGTCTATGCAATAGTAATACTGGAAAAGTGTGAAAATTGGGAATCTGTATGGGGAGATCTAGAAGACAATGATGCTGGTATATGTATACCAGCAGTCGTGAACTGCCTTATGCATGCTTACAATGGATTCTGGATTAGAGTTTGAAAATGCATTTAACCATTAGTGAAGCAAGAATATTTGTTGCTTTGGCTTGCAAGTAGTGGATGTCTCCCTACTGTCTGTTGTTTCTGATATAAGAAGTTTGATACTTGACAATATGATATGTTTCAATCGGAAGATCTGAGTGGAGCTTCATGGTGATGGTATTACATTCGATGGTAGTAGACTGGTTGCCATGAGGGGGCTGTTCATACTGTCTGGTTGCTGCGTTTTCTTCCCCCTCTATTTCATCTGCGTTAGTTACTGTTTGTGCTGAACTATAATCTAAGGTGTATTTTTGTTGCTATTGATGGTGGGGAGGGGTTGCAAATTAGAGTGTGAGAAAATTGGAGAGCTGCGAATTAATATGATTTTTCTACTCCTAGTACATTTATCCGACTGCTAATATTGGAGCTTGATTATCCACTTTAAAACTAAACGGACACTATGATGCAGTTGTTAGAGAGATAGATTTGGCTGGTAGGGATAGAAAAGGCCAGAATTGAGGATTAGGGTAGGAGGATAATAAGATGCACTTGCTTTGGTAGTTTTTTAAAGGTTAGATGTAGTTGACATTCTATGGATAAAGGTGTGATGAAGGGAAAGGACACATTTATTGGTGAGTGGAAAGCTAACCTTTTTGGTAAGCGACGTTGAAAAATATATATTTTTCTAGTAAGATTAATGGTGGAATAGGGGTGAGGATGGGGTAAGGAACGTGGGCCATCCTGTGAGAGTTTTGGAAGATTGGAAGCCCTCAAACCCTCACACAGAAAACCTGACTGTCAAGGAGATACGGTTTAGCCTCCCCACTGTTTATCGTAGTCTCACTTCTCTATCCTTTCACAACTGTAAGCTATGGTCATAGTGACGACAAACACTGCACACCGAAGCATGCGTGGAGTGTCAGAAAATTCTCCAGTTAGTTAATCTGTGTACAGGTGTTGAATTTTGCAGTGTTCCTTCGACTTTCATTTTCATTGCTTAGATTTGGTGCTTATAGAAAGCATGTATGTTGTAGGCACTATTCACTCTGTTAACAGCTTTTTACTTGTTGAGGTATGATTTGCGGCTACGTCTGGAGGATAGTAGTTAGTAATGCACATGTTATTATCTTGCGCTCTTGTTAGCAGCTTTCTTTCTGTTGATGCAGGTGGATGCCGTAGTGTACCTTGTGGATGCCTTTGATAAGGAGAGATTCGCAGAATCAAAGAAAGAACTGGATGCCCTTCTCTCCGATGAAGCCCTCGGCAGTGTTCCATTTCTTATCCTGGGAAACAAGATTGACATACCATATGCCGCTTCAGAAGATGAGCTGCGCTACCATCTCGGCCTGTCAAACTGTACCACCGGCAAGGGCAAAGTAAACCTCGCAGACTCCAACGTCCGGCCTGTCGAGATCTTCATGTGCAGTATTGTCCGTAAAATGGGATATGGTGAAGGGTTCAAGTGGATGTCTCAGTACATCAAGTAGATGAATGGGTGGCCTTCACAGAACCACACCTTCTCAGAATCTCAGCTAGGGAATAGTGTCGGGAATGAACTGAAGGGTTAAGAATTGATGGGTATTTATCACATAATTTGATTTCTTTTTAAGTGGCTGGAATTGGAAATTATTGCCTTGAATTTGCATGGAATGATCAGTCAATTTTTCACCTCTGTGACATGCAGTCGATTCAGGAGTTTTTGGTTTGCATCAGTTTTGGCATCTTGTCTGTCTTGAGGATTTTCTTACAAGTTACAATGATTGTTCTCTTCGGAATGTCTTTCTAATGAGCGCGCAGTGGGTAGTTCTTCTTGTTCATGTTTTCATTCTTCCATAGTAAATGCGCATCCTAAACAGCTGCTACTAGGCTATTAGCGTGTCAGTCCTCGATAGTTACCTGGCCGGCTGTTTGGCTCTCATTGAGCCATGGTCTTGAAGGGTATGCGGTCTGACTCTCAGTGTCAGTCCTCGATAGTTACCGGACCTCCTTTAAGGCTGAATCGTGAAGTTGAACGCCGATATTGATCGCTAATAATCCTGGCGAATTTATCAAGAACCTGCAGGTGAAGATCCCCTCCCGTTGAGCAGATTTCTTAGAGTTTCAAGTGCACCTAAAAGAAAGGCTAAGATACCGGTGTTATACTAAGAATCTGGCCGACTTGCTAAGTACTGTCGTTAGTTAATATGACAATCTGTATATTCATATTGGTCTGCTGACTTCCTAACACTGATCACATCGACATCCTTAATTTTAGATTTTGTACAAATGGCCCGGGCTTTCTTTGCGGGATCTGGTTTCCCATGCTCCCGTCAATCTCACGAGGTTGAGCCTTTTCAGGCCATAATTGGTGTTACAATGACAATAATAATAACAATAATGTTTTTTTTTTTTTGGTATATTGGAGCAACTAATGATGCGGGGAAGGGGGTATAAGGATTCGAACCTGGGACAACCCCTTGACAGGTTGAGTTCCCAACTATTGGGTCAACCTTGATCCTTATAATAACAATAATGTTAATTGGTGGTTTGGAGAGTTCAAAATTCTCATGAATTTTCATTTTTAAGGAATTACAAATTCATGAGAATTGGTCAAAATTGTTTGGTTGTAAATGCATGAATTGAATTCTATAGGATTAGCTAATCACGAAGGGGGGCTAGGTAAGTCAATTCATCTGTTTTGTCGGAATTGAGAATTTCCATGTTTTCTAAATATCCATAAAATCTAAATTCCCATAATTTTAGTTAACCAAAAAACTCAATCTTTCTTAATTGATGGGAATTTTGGATTCCCATACTTTTACTTGGCAACCAAACGACTATTAAAAACAGGAGCACTAGATCAAGTGCTATCAATATGAATGTAGTCATAAATCAAGATATTGTAGTTCTTTATAGAAGAAAGATAGCTCAGGAATTAGAGCTTTATTAGCACATCCATGAATTATGTTGGCATTCGATTAACATGTATGATTGTGTGTCAAATGGTAGATGGGTAGATGAGCTATGAGTGCATAATTATTATGCTTAGAACAATTTTGTGCATAATCACCTACACAAAATTTCACCCATAACACGCCTCCGCTATAGCATAAAACTAAATTATAAAATTAAATTTCTACGTAAGCGAAGATCACAATCTATCTTACCTTACAGTGCAACTAAATGTCTGTATGCCATATGCAAAAGGAGGTTCACGAGCAAGACAAAATACGACAATTTTCAACCCTCAAAAGGAGTTGATAAATATCAAGTTCCACTATATATTAACACTACTAGTTGTTAATTATCGAAGTCGGCCAAAGTCATCTTGGAAGTGGGTGTCACTATGGCGTATGCTACGAGATATTGTGATTTGTGACCAAAGCATGCACCACCCATGAATTTTCCTTAACACGTCTTTTTGCACATCCCAAACTATAGAAGTACGCACATTCCACCCCCCTGTCAACACTCCTTCGCCCCAAACTTTTTAGTCTAACCTTTTGACCCTCTCTATACCACACGAGCGTACACTCCTTTAACACCAACATTCTCTATATATAAACCTCACTCTCCTAACTCCTTGGAAAATAAGGTTCCTTAACAAGTTTACATTCCAACAATTTTAACAACTTTCCTTATTTCTCACTCACTCTCATATATACTTCTCTTCAAGTGATCACAAACCCTGTGATCAGGTTAGGTTCGAAACTCGTCTACATCTACTGGTTATTATAGATTCAAAGTTCGTCTGCATCTACTGGTAATCCTATCTAGGTTCAAAACTCGTCTACATTTATCGACTTTCTTGGTTCAATTGGCAACATGGGTAACTATGCATCATGCTTTAACACACAAGGCTTAGACTCAAAGGTGGCAAAGTTGGTAGACTCACAAGGTCAAGTGAGCTTACTTAACCTACCTATAACAGTTGCTGAGGTAATGCTTGAGAACCCCGGATTCGCGCTTTCTCCGGTGGATGAACTCCGTCAAACTCAACGGATTCCGGCCATGAGGGCTGATGATATGTTATTTGCTCAGAAAGTTTACTTGCTAGTGCCAGTTGACAAAGTCAACTCTAGGTTGACTGACTTACAACTAGCTGCTATTGACTCAGTAGTTTGTTCATGCAATGAGAAGGCTAGAAAAAGGACACGTGGCGGTTCAAAGATTTCTCCTGTTATTGATTCCAGTTTACCAAGTGAAGATTTAGAGGACTTGGTGAAGGGTTTGGGCGTAGAGAGTAGTAGCAGTGTAATAAGTGCCCAAAGCAAGAAACTTTGTAAGGCTTGGGTCCCTGTACTTGAACCTATTTTGGAGATATGAGTGTATCTGTGTATGTATATACGAATGGCACATGTAATTCTGACTTCTAGCTAGAGCACATTGTTCACCCGATCATGGTTTGTACAGAAAATTAGCACTATAAAAATATAAATGACATCTATCCTTTGATTACAACGTACAAGCACAAAAGTTGGTCTACTCAAGGTGTTTATATGAAAAGCGCAATATAAAGTCAATTAGACGGTCTAATATTGGTCGTTGTGATTTACCGTAGTCATCTTTATTACAATAGTATAAAATGATGACCATCTTAACAAAATTTGAGACTATGTCTAGTATCAAGTTAATATTAGACCATATTTTTAATATTTTGTGAAAGTCAAATTGCGGATCACCAATAACATAGCACGAGACCAGAATTGATGACTCTTTAATTGGTTGGGTTTGGAATGGGTTATTCGCATGGACATTGCAAGGTTGTTGGTGGAATTTGACTCAAAAGTAGTTGTCGAGACCATTTTTTAACATGATAGTATTAACGAGGCATATGGTACTCTTATCCGTTTTTAAAAAGATTTTTTTTATCCTTAATTTAGCCAGAGGCAAACATTTAACTGATTTGTTGTCCAACTTGGCCTTATCCGACCACTAGGTGAACATATTTTGAGTGCTCCTCCACAAGTCCTAAGCTCTTCTGCTACTTCACATTCAATTTGCGTTTGCGCATCAAATTCTATTTCTATCATTAGGGCCTAGCCCTTCTATTGTATTCAAGTATAAAAATAACTTGGCACAAGAAATCCTAAACAGATGTTGAACAATTTTTTTTAGAACAAGTTAATTGACTTGACTATTTCATCATATGCGATAGTTATACTGATACAACGTATTCGAGCTAGGAATTGTAGAAAGTACGTCTATTCTCGATTACTGTCTGGGCCAATCCAACAAGCTTGACCACAGGCTGTTTGAGTCATATACCCAGCAAGCTAATACCATTAGCCACCTTTATAGGCAACTAATTAACCCATTTAACCTCACTAGTCACTACTTGTCTACTTGTACACCAAATTTGAATGTCAAAGAAAGTCAAGAATAAATTAAACAATGGGAAATTTATATACTGAAGCCTATTTAGTATTTACTAGCATATCTATAATGATCAGAATAGGAAAATCAAGAAATGCCCACGACAAATTATACTTATAGTTAATCTAGTTATAGTTCAACCGTCGACGACCTTTCTCCCATTGTTAGGTCTCCCACATGCTTGTTTGCTGCTGGCATCAATTAGAGCCTCAAATAAAGGACTGCTTTCAATTTAATTCTATCTACTAGACTACATTTCGAGTTGCACGTACATTTGCCGAATATGGTATTTCAACTATCAATAATATAATATATATTATTTATTTCGTTCATATCGAAATTTTCATGGTTAGGAATGTATTAAAAATACTTTCATATAGTTTTAATTCATATTTTATTTCAATTACAAATTTTGAGTTATTTATGGTCAATATATGACTCTAAATAATATCAAAAGTCAAATATAGTGATTTGAAAAAAATAAATTAAACATTTCACATCATGCATTTTTTTTAGTAAATCAATCTACATAACTTGCGGTTGGAAGATGGAAAGGGTATCAGTATCACTGTGACGGAAAGGTTCCAATTTTATTATTTATGTGTAATAGGTTAGCTTGGAAGCTTTAAATTAAGCAAAGAATGCTGAAGCATGCTAGTTGCTAGCCTGAAACCTCATCCAACGGAAGACTTGGGACTTATGCGTCATCGCGAGTCCAAAATAGTGATCCTTGTAAGAGGAGTATACTTGGACCTAGCTCCAAATCCAATTCAACAACCCCATGAATATGTCATGACTCATGACTCATGTGGAAGTTCAGCATGTTTGTTCAGTTATTACCAAGTCCACCTTCACAATCTATCAAAAGATGGAGCGGTTTAACAAACACTTTCCCACAACATGGTGCTTCCTACATATATATAGCACGTACAGAGCTAGCTTCGCTGATCATAGCCCATGCTTTAAACCTCATCAACTTCTCTACATACCCAATATCTATCAAGAACACACCAAAGATAGCTGCGGTAAATTTCTACGTTCAAGAAGAAAAGAGAAAATATGGGCAACCACATCTCAAATGTGTCACCAACAACAGGAAAAGTGATACTCCTAGATGGATCAATCCAAGAATTTGACAAGCCCTTAACCGTGGCAGAACTGATGTTAGAGTTTCCACAACAAGTGGTGGTTGAACTAAAATCAGCAGCTCTAGCAGCACAAACAAAACCTACCCCTTTGCCTGCTGACAACAAACTAGAGCCTAATAAAATTTACCTTATGGTGCCTTTGAGAAGAGGCAAACCAGTTCGTTTGTCCCCCCAAGAAGCTCACCATATTCTTCTTAGGACCAACGCAGTACTTCGGTCGAAAACAATGATCTCTTCATCAAAGTTTCTACCATTTTTCGCGAGAATATGCCCTGCTGTCACTACTACTGAAGATCCTCATTGCAAGTTACCGATGGCAAAGGAGATTTTGGCATCTGAGGTAGAAAGTTGTGATGAAGTTGAGGGTGTGGATGTTATGGGGAAGCCAGATTATTTGAGTAGGCAGGTTTCTGGAAACAGTTGGAAACCAAGCTTAGACACCATAGAAGAGATGAAAAATGAGCTCAAAAGGGCTTCACATTTGGCTAAGTTAGCTAGTAAAGTTGGCAAGAGAATTGAGTCTAAGGGCTTGGTCTGGGGTTAACTTGCAAAAATGGTATCCTCAAGTTGGAAAATGAGATAGCGTGTGATATTCAAATTGAGCACCCCCGTCTTACATGTAGTATTAGTATATTCTCCTTATTGATAGGGTCCACCAAGCCCTCCATGTGAGAGGGTGGTACTCAAATAATCAAATTGAGTATCACCCCGATAAGGCCCTATCATTTTATTTTCTTTTTTTCACCTCATCCATTGTACAATTACTAGCATAAATGTATGTATTTAGTGAAGAATTCTGTTTTCAATGCATGGGCTGTTGTATTTATTCGCAAGCATATTTGACAAACTTTGTCCAAGAATAAGTCTTCTGTTCTGATTAATTAGAGATAGAACTACTTTTAATATGTGTATTATGTTGCATATCCAGAGGATGTAATTAATTAACTCAAGTGTTGTTTGTCCTTCAGCACAACACAAATTAACAAAAATTATGTTGCTCATGTATTTTAGAAGTATGTATACTGTTGAAGTCGTGATTATGTACTCTCTGACTGTTGCAAATTTGCAATAGGTCCTGATTATAATGTTCGATCATGTATTTTCCACTCTATTATTTATTGGTATTTAGTTGCTATATATTTGATATATTTAGACTATAGTGTTTCATATTGCTTAATTCTCCTAATCTATGATTGATTCATAATGGTTTTATAAGCCTCATTTAATCGCTTTATTTACTCATTCTTTCGTCTAAAAATAACGAAAATTTCCGTGTTCATATATCTTGGCTAGCTGTTGTAGTCAGTGTTTGATTGATATCATGATACATCAAGGTTATTAACTCCATCGATCTACAGAAAATGTATGGTCAATGCCCCATTACACATACACAAGAAGTAACAAGCAACATGACGAAGTGCTGAGACTTGGTCTATGCCACTAATAGAAGGTTTAGCTGACCCACTCAATCACTCACCAAGTCACCCATAAAGCCCCAACTAGATTTGGTTTAGTAAGAAGCTCTACTACTGTGATTTGAACGGACAATGTTGCAGTGTTGCACAGTCCATCCCAATTTCCAATCATGGGCTAAACCAGGTTATCTATTTGCAGGCTCAACTCAAAAAAGCCTAGAGTTGTACTCCGTATAAACAAACTAAAAAGACTCAAACAAGCCTAGAGTAATCTAAACGATCTTTTGCTTTTTTAAACTACACAAATTCTTCATGGGATACTTTCGCAGGGAAAATATGAGAATATGAGAAATTATCAGAATAACATTATTAGTATCTCAACGTTCTAAATTGGCTATAATTCTAATTTTCGTCCGATTCTTTTTCGAGGCCGAGAGGAGGTTTTTTCGTGGGTTATAGCCCACTAACACCGGTTTTTTAGGTCGATTTTTGATTTCCGGAAAAAAAAAATCCTAAATTTACCAAGCATGTCCATAGGGTGTATTTGAGCATAATTGAAGCATGTGGCAATGCAATTCCTACTTTTTGATATTTTTTACAATGTGTTTGGCGCTCGATTCGAGCATGTGCATAATGGACAAAACCGATAGTTTGGGCTACGCCAAAGCTACTTTTTGGCAATTTTATTATTTCAATCTTCATTATATGTGTTTAGGATGTCTCCGGTCAATTTACGTCCGATTCTATTTAGGGGCTGAGTGGAGGTTTTTTCGTGGGTTGTAATCCACAAAAACGGTCTTTTTAGGTCGATTTTTTTATTATCCGGAAAAAGTTGCGAAATTTACCAATCATGTTCATAGGGTGTATTGGAGCATAATTGAAGCATATGGCAATATCATTCCTAATTCTTGATAATTTTTACGGTGTGTTTAGGGCTCGATTCAAACATGTGCTTATAGAAAAAATGGATGGTTTGAGATACGCCAAAGCTACTTTTTGGCAATTTTATTTTCTTATTCCTCATTATATATGTATAGGATGCCTCCTGCAAATTTTCGTCCAATTCTATTTCGGGGCCGAAAGGAGGTTTTTTCGTTGGTTATAGTCCACAAAACCGGTTTTTTTGATCGATTTTTGATTATCCGGAAAAAGTCCCGAAATTTACCATGTAGTTCATAGGGTATACTGGAGCATAATTGAACCATGTGGCAATGTCATTCCTAATTCTAGATATTTTTTACGGTATGTTTAGCGCTCGATTCGAGCATGTACATAATGGACAAAACCGATGGTTTGGGCTACGCCAAAGCTACTTTTTGGCAATTTTCTTGTTTCATTTTTCATTATATGTGTTTAGGATGCCTCTTGCCTATTTTCGTCCGATTCTTTTTCGAGGCCGAGAGGAGGTTTTTTCGTGAGTTATAGCCCACAAAAATCGGTTTTTGGGTCAATTTTTGATTTTTGAAAAACAAAATCCCAAATTTACCAAAAATGTCCATAGGGTGTATTTAAGTATAATTGAAGCATGTGACAATGCAATTCCTACTTTTTGATACTTTTTTACAATGTGTTTGGCGCTCGATTCGAGCATGTGCATAATGGACAAAACCGATAGTTTGGGCTACACCAAAGCTACTTTTTGGCAATTTTCTTATTTTACTCTTCATTATATGTGTCTAGGATGTCTCCGGCCAATTTACCTCCGATTCTATTTTGGGGCCGAGCGGAGGTTTTTTCGTGGGTTGTAATCCACAAAAACGGGCTTTCTGGGTCGATTTTTGATTATCCGGAAAAAGTTCAGAAATTTACCAATCATGTTCATAGGGTGTAATGGAGCATAATTGAACCATGTGGCAATATCATTCCTAATTATTGATAATTTTTATGTTGTGTTTAGAGCTCGATTCAAGCATGTGCTTATAGAAAAAAACGGACGGTTACGGATACGCCAAAGCTACTTTTTGACAATTTTCTTTTCCCATTCTTCATTATATATGTCTAGGATGCCTCCTGTAAATTTTCATCCAATTCTATTTTGGAGCCGAAAGGAGGTTTTTTCGTTGGTTATAGTTCACAAAAACCGGTTTTTTTGGTCGATATTTTACTATCCGGAAAAGCCCCGAAATTTACCATGTAGTTCATAGGGTGTATTGGAGCATAATTGAACCATGTGGCAATGTCATTCCTAATTCTAGATAACTTCAAGTTGTGTTTAGCCCTCGATTCGAGCTTGTGCTTATGAAATAACCGATAGTTTGAGCTACGCTAAACCTTCTTTTTGACAATTTTCTTGTTTCATTCTTCATTATATATGTTTAGTATGTGTCCTGTAAATTTTCCTCCGATTCTATATCGGAGCCGAGACGAGGTTTTTTTCGTGGGTTATATAGTCCACAAAAACCGTTCTTTTGGGTCAATTTTTTGATTTCTCGGCAAAAGTCGCGAAATTTACCAAGCATGTTCACAAGGTGTATTGGCGCATACTTTAAGCATGTGGCAATGCGATTTTCTCCTTTTTGATAGTTTTACAATGTGTTTAGCGCTCGATTCAAGTGTGTGCATAATGAACAAAACCGTTAGTTTGGGTTACGCCAAAGCTACTTTATTGAAATTTTTTGTACCATTCTTCGTTATATGTGTTTAGTATGCCTCCTGTAAACTTTCTTCCGATTCTAGTTCGGGGCCGAGACGTGGTTTTTTTCATGGGTTATAGTCCACAAAGCGGGTTTTTTCGTGGGTTTTCTTCGCTACTTTTTGGCAATTTTCTTATTTCATTCTTCATTATATGCGTCTTGCCAATTTTCGTCCGATTCTATTTCGGGGCCGAGAGGAGGCTTTTTCGTGGGTTATAGTCCACCAAAACCGGTATTTTGGGTCCATTTTTTATATTCCGGAAAAAGTCCCGAAATTTACCAAGCATGTTCATAGGGTGTATTGGCGCATAATTTAAGCATGTGACCATGCCATTTTCTCCTTCGTGATTGTTTTACGGTGTGTTTAGCGCTCGATTCGAGCGTGTGCATAATGGACAAAACCGATAGTTTGGGTTACGCCAAAGCTACTTTTTAGCAATTTTTTTGTTCCATTGTTCATTATATGTGTTTAGTATGCCTCATGCCAATTTTCGTCCGATTTTATTTCGGACCGAGAGGAGGTTTGTTCGTGGGTTATAGTCCACAAAAACGGGCTTTTTTCGTCGATTTTTGATTTTTCGGAAAGAGTCCCGAAAATTACCAAGCATGTTCATAGGGTGTATTAGAGCACAATTGAAACATGTGGCATTGTAATTCCTAATTTTTGATTTTTGTTTTACGGTGTGTTTAGCGCTCGATTCGAACATGTACGTAATGGACAAAACTGATGGTTTGGGCTATGCCAAAACTACTTTTTGGCAATACTCTTATTTCACTTTTCATAATATATATGTGTTAGGATGCCTCTTTCCAATTTTGGTCCGATTCTTTTTCGAGGCCGAGAGCAGGATTTTTCGTGAGTTATAGCCCATAAAAACCGGTTTTTTTGATCGATTTTTGATTTTCCGGAAACAATTCCGAAATTTACTAATCATGTTCATATGTTGTATTTGAGCATAAGTGAAGCATGTGAATTCCTACTTTTTGATATTTTTAAATGTGTTTAGCGTTTCATTCGAGCATGTGCATAATGGACAAAACCGATAGTTTAGGCTCTGCCAAAGCTACTTTTTGGCAATTTTACTATTTCATTCTTCATTATATGTGTCTAGGATGTGTTTTGCCAATTTTCGTCCGATTCTATTTCGAAGCCGAAAGGAGGTTTTTTCGTGGGTTAAAGTCCACAAAAACCGGTTTTTTAGGTCGATTTTTTTATTATCCGGAAAAAGTCCTGAAAATTACCAAGCATGTTCATAGGGTGTATTGGAGCATAATTGAAATATGTGGCAATGCAATTCCTACTTTTTGAGATTTTTTTCTACACTGTGTTTAGCGCTCGATTCGAACATGTGCATAATGGACAAAACCTATAGTTTGGGCTACGCGAAAGCTACTTTTTGGCAATTTTCTTGTTTCATTCTTCATTATATGGGTTTAGGATAGCTCTTGCCAATTTTCGTCCGAATTTTTTTCGGGGCCGAGAAGAGCTTTTTTCGTGGGTTGTAGTCCATAAAAAATAGTATTTTGGGTCTTTTTTGACTTTTCGGAAAAAGTCCCGAAATTTACCAAGCATGTTCATAGGGTGTCTTGGCGCATAATTTAAGCATGTGACAATGCCATTTTCTCCTTCTTAATAGTTTTACGTTGTGTTTAGCGCTCGAATCGAGCGTATGCATAATTGACAAAACCGATAGTTTGGGTTACTCCAAAGCTATTTTTTGGCAATTTTATTGTCTATTCTTCATTATATGTGTTTATTATTCCTCCTACTAGCTTTTGTCCGATTCTATTTCGTGGCCGAGAGGATTTTTTTTGTGGGTAATAGTCCACTATAACGGGCTTTTTTGGTCTATTTTTGATTTTTTCGGAAAAAATTACGAAATTTTCCTATCATGTTCATATGGTGTATTTAGGCATAATTGAAGCATGTGGCAATGCAATTCCTAAATTTTGTGATATTTTTACAATGTGTTTAGCGTTTGATTCGAGCATGTGCATAATGGACAAAACCGATAATTTAGGCTATGCCAAAGCTACTTTTTGGCAATTTTTTTATTTCATTCTTTTATATGTGTCTAGGATGCCTCTGGCCAATTTTCGTCCGATTCCATTTCGGGGTCGGAACAAGGTTTTTTCGTGGATAATAGTCCACAAAAACCGGCTTTTTGGGTCGATTTTTGATTTTCCATGAAAATTCCCGAAAGCGACCTAACATGCACCTAGGGACCATAGGAGCATGTTTTGGGCATGTGGGCACGTAAAGCCTTGGTCTATGGTGCTCTTTAGCTACCCTAAGCTATGACTTGGCTACACAAATAACCTCGGCGAACTTTTTTCAAAACCAATGGTTTGGGCTATGCCTAGGCTAAATTTTGCCAATTTTCTTGTTCCATTATTCATTATATGTGTCTAGGATGCCTCTCGCCAATTTTCGTCCGATTCCATTTCGGGGCCGAAACGAGGTTTTTTCGTGGATAATAGTCCACAAAAACCGGCTTTTTGGGTCGAT